>PVKZ01002975.1:0-169509 GCA_004027375.1 Macroglossus sobrinus
AACGTGGCTCTCCTCAGAAAGCCCTGAGAACTTCGCACGCGTTATGTGTGAAAAGCATTTCGTCCTGAGCCTCCTGAGCTCCCACTGCGAGAAATAAAATAGAAAGGGAGAACGCCAGATCCGATCGTTTCTCACATCTGAGAAAAACAGTGTAAGGCAAACCCACCGAGATTGTGAAACTTTGGGAAAGGGTAACTTTAACAACATGATCCGAGCCTAGGGGTGTGCCGATCCCAGAGGCTGGGACACGGCGGGACACGGCTGGCAGAGGCCCCACCGCCGCCCTGCTCTGCCAGCCTACAGGAGGTCCACGCAGGGCCTGCTCCCTGGGGAGAGGGGGTGGGGGCCCCAAGAAGCCAGCACAATCCAGGAAGAGCGCCCCCACCCCCCGAAACCACAGAGGCCCGGCCCTTGGACAGCGGCGCTCAGCTCCCCCACCGCTGCCAGGCCCACGCCGCAGAGCCAAGGCCCACGGGGCTGGACACCAGGCACAGGGCAGGGTGTGGGGCCTGCCGCCCACTGCCATCCACCGCCCATTGCCATCTCCCACTCCACCTCAGGCTCCAGCCAATGACCAGGCAAGGACAGCAGCCTCCAGAGCCTCCCCGGCCAAATGGCTAGGGGACAGGCAGGTGAGGGGACGGACGGGGTAGTCCCAATAAAAGAGGAATCAGGGTCTGGGTCGCCGGCCACAGGGGGACCGTGCTGGGCACGAGCCGAGTGCCCGCATGGCCCAGGATATTGTCCAGCTCAGCCATGGCCGGGCAGCCCCCACCCTCAAGATGGCCGGCCAGTGCCGGGCCAGTCATTGCCCGGCAAGGCAAGCGGGAAGGGGGGGTACCTGGGCCACCGCCCGCCACCCAACACCCGAATGTGGCCATATAAGGCCGGGTAGGGCTTGGTGCGCCCGCTGGGCAGCAGGGGAGGGTTGCGAAGCCTCAGAGGACTGGTGGACAGGGCAAGGACGATCCTGAGTGGTCAGCACGCCAAAAGGGCTGGCCTGGCCACAGGTCCCGCCTAGCTGAGGGGAGGCCAGCAACAGACCACGGTGGGCCAGAGCCTGCGGGCGCCATCGCCCACCAGCTGAGGATGCCCTCACTAGCTGGGGCTGGGGCCTGGGGCTGGGGTCCCTCGGGAGGCATCCCAGGCCCACCCACACGATGTCAGATGTGTGACACCCGCCTGGCCCCGCTGTGGCACAGGCCGAGACAGAGGGGGCGGCCTGCAGTGAGTGGTCCTTGGCATCTGCCTGGAAACGGGCCCCGTGGCACACCGTGTAGCGCCCGGTGAGCCAGGGACGCTGTCCCTGCTGCTGCTCTCCACCTCTCTGGGGACAGGCAGGCCCAGGGCACGGGGCTGGGCCATCAGTCCCAGATACCGAGACTATCCCCATGGTCCCCACACTCCACCCTGGCCACTGTGGGGGCCTCTGCAGGTTCCCAGCAGCCTAACTGGGTCCAGTGTGCCCAAGCAGCCTACCCCAAGAATCGAGGTGACCAGCGACCCTCCACCGCAGTTCCTTGCGTGGATATGTGTGTGACAGCGTCCGCAGCCCACCCTGTTAGCAAGCCCACAGGTGCAGCGGGAGTACCCCGAGGGTGAGGAGGGACCCTATGGGTGGCCCAAGGGTAAGGAGAGCCCTGCAGGTGAGCTTGGGGTGCCCCAAGGTTGAGAGAGCACCCTGTGGATGAACTTGGGGTGCCCCATGGGTGAGGGGGCTCCCATGGGTGAACTGGACTACCCCGTGGGCTACCTGGGGCGCCCCGCGGGTGAGGGGCCTGGAGCGCAGGGCCAGCAGGGGCGGGGCGCAGGCACGCGCCAGGCGGGCACTGGGGCAGGGTTGAGGGCCGGAGGGAAAGGGGCGGCGCTGGCGGAGGCCAGGGCGCCGGGCTGGGCGCCAGGACTCACCTCGGGCGGCGGCGGCCGGCGGGAGGGCCCCCAGCAGCAGCAGCAGCGGCGGCAGCAGCAGCAGCAGCGCGGGACTCGGCGTCATCTCGGCCGGTGCGGCCCTGAGGGGCGGTGGAGGGGGGGAGTCAGTGGCGCGCCCGGTGGGGGTCGCCACCCTCTTGCCTAGCCCCCCCCCCGGGCCGCAGCAGTCGGGGTGCGGGCCCGCGCTCCGGGCGCAGGAAGCGGCGGCGGGGAGACCGTGGGTATCAAAGCAGACAAAGGGTTTACACTAATTACCGCCTCCCGCCGCCCCCTCTCCGAGCACCGTCTGGATTCCTGGCGCTTGTAACCCGGGCCTGCCCGCGGGACACACAACACCGGCGGCCCCGCAGATAATCGCCTGCGCCATTAGCGGACAAATTTGCGCTCGGCGGTGGGGGGGGGCGCGTGGGGTGCCGGGCGGGGGCGGGGCGCGCAGGACCCCGGGGCGGCCGCGCGAGGCGGCGGCGCGTGCCAGTGCCCGGCGGCGGCACTGCGGCTCGGGGAGCCGGACCCCCCCGGCCTGCGCCGCGCACCCCGGACCCCGGCCCTCCTCTCGGTCCCGCAGTCGTCTCCCGGGCCCGCGGGCCGGCGGGCGGGCGCGGAGGGGCTCACCTCGACTGAGTGCGCGGGCGGCGGGGCTCAGGGCCGGGCCCGCGGGGCGCGCCGCGCGGTCATCGCCGCCCCGGGCGCCGCACCCCGCCGCCCCGCGCCCCCGGGCCCGGCCTCGGGACGGCGCGGCGCTACCTGGGCGCGGGCGGCTCGGGCCGGGGCCGGGGCCGGGGTCCGCTGCGGGGCGAGCGGCGGGGGTCTCGTCCGAGGGCCGGGGGCCGGCGCCGAGGTCCCGGGGCGGCGGGGCGAGGGGCCCGGGGCGGCGCGCCGCGAGGCGTCCTTCCCTGCGGGGCTTTGTCAACTCTCCCGGAGCGAGCGCCGAGCCCGCCGCGCGCCCCGCCCCGGCACAACTTCCCGCCAATCGGCGCGCCGCGGCCGCCGCGCCCCGCCCCTCGCCCCGCCCCGCGCTCGAACTTTCCGCCAATCCGCGCGCGCGCCGGCCCCGCCCGCCGGCCGGAGGCCTTAACCCTCGCGGTGCGGGCGGCCCGCGGGCGGGGCGGCTCCCCGGGGCGCGGCCCCGCCCCTCCCGGCCCTGCCGCCCGGGGCCCGCCCCCTCCGGGCCCGGCCCCAGCCCAGGCCGCGCCCCCACCAGGCTCCGCGCACCGCCAGGTGTCCGCGGCCGAATCAGAGGCCCCAACTTCAGGGCGGCCCCCTCCCGGGCACCCCCGGAGCTGACCTCTGGCCAGCCCCATTCACTTGGCCAGGAGGGCAAACTGGCTGGCTTCGGGACGTTTCTGGGCCTCAGGGTCCAGCTCTGTGGAGCCATTGGGAGCAAAGGGGAGATCGAAGATCTGGCTGAGGTCCCCAGCGGCTTGGGGGGAGCCGGTCTCAGGTGATGTGGGGCACGGGCTTATCTGGTGCCCTTGTCTGAGGGCAGGTATGCTCCCTTCGCCCACTGGCAAGCTTCCAGCCTCTCACCGGATAGTGATAATGACACAAGGACATTAATAATGATAACAGGAGAGAACAATGCACGGAGCGCCTCCTTTAATCCTTCCGACCAGGCAGGCGTCTGGCTGTCACCTGGTGCGGATGAGGAGACGCAGGCACAGAGCAGGCAGGCAGGTGGTTTACCGCGGCCGCACCAGAGGCCCCCACTTCAGGGCGCCCCCAGTGCTTGGTGTGTCCAAGCAAGTGCCGCTGTGGAGTCCAGCGCTCAGCCATTTTCTCCACACTGCCCACCTGCCCTTTCCCTGCTCAGCGCCCGGCACATGCCGGTCCCCATGTCCCCCACTTCCATCCGCACCCCCTCCCCTCCAGCCTGCGCTGCTGGGCCTGGCTCCCCCTGGCTTTCCCTGCACTGTCTCTTCACGCGAATCAAAAATCCTTTTAAAGCACATGCTGATTCTGCTGTGGCTCCCTAGTGCCCACGACACAAACCCCATGATCTTTGAGGCCCTGGATGCACCCCGACTTACAGCTCACGTGCCAGGCAGCACCCTCTGGCCTTCGCCCAGGCTGTTCCATCAGGAACCCCGCCTGGAACAGCCTCTCTCAGGAGCCCCCTCTTCCTTCCAGGAGACCTTCCAGGGAAGAGAGCTGAGCAGGGTGAGGGGGGGCCAGCTGTCAGAATTTGGGGCGTATCAAGGCCCAGGCTGCCCTTCCCAGGCCAGTGATAGGCAGGTTCTCATATCCTGCCTCTGGGCCCCTCCTGGGTGAGGGGAGGGTCCTGCCTGCACCTCAGCTAAGGCTGGGAAGTCAACCTGAGTGGCCCTGCGTGTGGCCAGGACAGCAGAGCGGGTTCAGGGCCCACCTCAGGATGGTGAGGGTGGTGCTAGGGGTCACGGGTGCTTTGGGACAACACGGCAGGTGGGTGGAGAGGTCCAGGGCTAGCTCGAAGGCTGCCCCAACTTCGCAGACAGGTTTGTGAGGAGACGCCACTGGAGCGTGAAGAGCTCCACAGGTGTGCAGCCTGCCAAGGGCAGGTGTGTGGAAAGGTGGCTGGGGCGGGGGGGGAGGGTCGGAACAGGAAGTGGGCCGGGGGCGAGGGTGAAGGGTAAGGTGGGCAGGTGCGCGGGCTCAGGTGGGGAGGCGTGGCGCGCACGGTGGCGTGTGAGCCTGCGGGGCGCGTCCTGGGTTGGGCCCACAGCACAGCGGCGCCCACTGCGTCGAGCTGCCGCCTGCGCGGGGACGCGCTGCCCCCTGGCGGAGGCGCGGGGCATGGCGGCTCCCTCTCCCTGCGCCGCGCCGCTGCGGAGCCCGGGACCCGCGCCCACCTCCCGCCCAGGACGCCACGCTCCCTACTCCTGAGCGCCCAGCCGAGTCCGCTTCCTGCAGGAAGCCCTCCGGCCGGCGAGTTCCTTGGTCTCGCCCCCGCCCCCCATCTGCCTTCTAATCCCACGGAATCATCATGAGAATTACAAGAGTTTCTGTTTCCCACCTGCCCGGCACAGGTGGAAAAGAAGCATTTATTTGCGCTTCATATGACCATGGTTCCCCCATGACAAGCTGCGCCTGGCTCTGTGCCAGGCTCCCTGGGCGGGCTGGAGCTGTGGGGTTGGTGGCCCCCGCCTCGCAGACAGGGCGTCTCAGCAGCTGGCGCAGTGACGGATGAGAAACGCACCCGGTCTGGAGAGGGCCCGGCGGATGTGCAGGCTTCTGCTTCTGCTCCGGATGAAGTAACAGGAGCTGTTTACACGCTGGCCTGAAACAGCAAAAAAAAAATTTCTACATTAACAATTTTAAAGCAGAGATAAATACATGTAAAAAAAAAAAAAACCAGCACCCAAGACGCCAGACATACAGGAAGGGATGTGCTCCCGGAGAGGGCAGGGACCACGGCCACGGCAGAGCACAGGGTCCCCCTCAGGTACGCAGCGGGCCAGGCAACGAGAGTTCACAGGGCAGCATTCTGGAGCGGAGGGCGCGTGGGGAGGAAGCCCCAGGGGCCCACAGAGCATCATCCTCGGGGCTTAAGGCGAGAACAGGTGGGAGCCAGAGCGAGAAGAAGCTCGAGGCTGGCGAAGGAGCCACTGAAGGAGCCACCAGGGCCCACCCAGGACACGGTGACAGCCTGGGCCGAGAAGCTCGTGATTCAGGGGCATCGGGTAAAGTAGAGAGAAGGGTCCTGCCATCGCGTGTGGCTCTGGCGCTGCCTGACGGTTAAGCCTGGAAACCAGACTCCAAGGATCGCACAGCTTCCCCATAATCGCACCAGAAACCAAGGCAAGGACGGGTTTAGGAGCACGAAACGAGCTGCCACCGAGAGAGGCGAAATGCACAGTATCTGACAGCTAACCAGAGTTCCTCAGTGCGAAAAGAAGCAGGAAATGATAACTCCTACTGAGGGAGGAAAAAATGATCAAAACTAACCCAGAAACAACAACGATGATCGGAGAAAGTCACACACACTCAGTGTGGCTATTGCACACGTAAGGTGCTGGAGGATTGACACGGAAGAAACTTTAAACCTCAAATTGAGCTTCTAGAGATAAAAAGTATAATATCCGAGATAAATGATACATTGAATGGGATTACTAGACTCTGACGATGAAAATTAGTAAACTTAAAAGACATAGCCAAATGAAACAGAGAAACTGGATGGAAGGAGATGAACACGGCATCGGTCAATCGTGGGACAGTGTCCTCTGGTGACATGCAAATGGAACCGGAGTCCCCATCTGCGAAAAGAGACAGACATGGAAAAGAAAAAATATTTTTAGAAAAAATGGCCAGAACTTTTCCAAATGTCACGAAAAACATGAACCACAGTTCCCTAAAGCTCAACAAAACTCAGTATAAGAAACACGGTACGTCGCCCTCAAAATGCTGGAAAATGGTTGTAAGGAGGATAGCTTAAAAGCATCCAGAGGGAAAAAGAAGCATTTCGTATACAGGAACAGAGAAATGAATGTCTTGTTGTGTGAAAACAATGCAAGTAAGGAGACAATGGAGCGATATCTTTAAAATTCTGGAAAAAAAGAGAGAAATCCTGTCAACCTGTATTCTTTATTATCAAAAATATCATTTGAAAACACAGGTGAAAGAAGGATTATCTTCAGACACAAGGAGCTGAAAGAATTAGCCAGCAGCAAGTCTGCAGGAACTGTGAGAGCACATCTTCTGGGCAGAAGGCAGATGGGACCAGAAATAATAACTACACGAGTAACTCCCCAAAACGCTTGTCTTATTATTTAAATCTCTTTAAGAGACAATCAACTGTTTAAGGCAAAAATACCATCAGTGTGCTGGGAGGTTTATGCCATATAAAAAAAAATGGAGAATGTGTGACAAGAACACAGAGGCTGGGACAGCAAATGAAAACGCCGTTAAGATTCTTTCACTGTACGTCACTTACGAGAGACAACGGCAGGTCAGAAATAGACAGTTTTAAATCCCAAAGAAACCACTAAAAAAAGCTACCACAAAATGACAGCTAGCAAGGCAGCAAAGGCGACGGATTCATTTTAAAAAAATAACAGTAATCCAAAATCAAGCAGAAAAAGAACAGTTGAGACAAATCGAAGATAAACACCAAGGCGGAAGATTTAAACCCAGCCCCATCATAATCGCACTTGATGTGAGTGATCCAAGCATCCCATGAAAAGGCAGCGGTGACCAGGGGAGGAAGAAGCAAGGTTCGACCATATGCTGCCTACACAGAACACACTTCCAGCGCAGACACAGACAGCGTAAAAGTGTAAGGACAGAAAAACGTACACCGTGCTCACGCCGTGAAGAGGACACGGAGTGCTACGTCGGTATCGGACAAGGCGGATTTTAGAGCAAGGGTATCGCCCGAGAGAAATAGGACCATGTCATTATGATGAACTGGTAACATCCTCAGCCTCGTGGGGACATGGTGGCCCTCCAGGTGCATGCACCTAATGACAGTGTGACACCCAGGAAGCAAAGCTAATCAGGAAAAACGGAAAAATGCACAATTATACTCTCTCAGCGTCGGATTCGACAAGTGGACGGAAGACCCCTCGGAATGTAGATCTGGACAGCACTGTCAGCTGACTTGGCCCACGACGATGGAACAATCCAACACGTCCTGGGCCACAAGTCTTGGCGTATTTAAAATCATTCAGGTCCTTCCAAGAACGCGCTCCGGCCACCCTGGAATCACATTAGGAATCAGAAGCAGAAAGATGACTGGCAAGTCCTCCAGTATATTTGCAAACCAAACAATCCACTTCTTCGACCCAAAGGAAAATTAAAATTGGTGTTGAACAGAATGGAAATGAAAAGATGACATGTCGAGGTCTGCGGAACGCAGGCAGGGCAGGGCTCAGAGAGAAACTTAACAGCTCTGGACGTCCGCGCCGGCCGGAACGGGCCCCAAGGCAGAGACCTCAGCTCCCATCCAAACCGACTAGAGAGAATGAGAACATGTGAAACCCAGCGCCCGCGAGAGACAGGACACAGGACAGATCACATCAGAAATCAAGGACACGGAAAACATGAAAACAATAAAGGAAAATGATGAAACCCAAAGCTGACTTTTTTTTTTTTTTTGAAAGGATCCATAAAATCAGTACATCTCTTACAGAAGGATCTGGGGGAAAAAAGAGAGAAGACGTTACAAAAAGAGAAGTAACATTACTGCAGAGACTATGCAATCCAAGGAACAATGGGAAGTATTTTGAATGACTTTGTGCCGATAAATTTGGCACTTGCGATGAAATGGACACATTCGTTGAAAAACAGAAACTACCGAAGCTCACTCTGGAAGAAACAAAAGCCTGGTTATATCTATTAAATAATATGAATTTTTTTAGTTAAAAACCTTCCCCCCGAGAAAACACGGGGCCCTAGAGGGCTTTGCTGCGAAAGTCTACAAAACATTTGGGGGGAAGTAAATCCCGATCTATGCAAACGCTACCAGAACAGCGAAGAGGAGGGGGGACCTCCCAACTCAGCGGCCGAGGCCAGCCCGGCCTTGAGGCCAAGGCCGCACGGAGGGGGGACGCTGGGAGGAAAATCTGGCACCGACACAGAGATGCCAAACATTTTAATTGTTGTTCATCAAATCCAACCATGTAATAAAAAGATGATACATCGTGATCAGGCGGGGATTTCCCCAGGGATGCAAAGCTGGTTTAGCACTTGGAAGACAATCGATGTGACTTACTATGGTAACGGAAAGAAAAAGCACATGATTATCTCAGTAGACGCAGAGAAAGCGCTGGACAGAATCCAACACCCATTCCTGATTCCCAAACAAACAGCTGTCAGCGCACCAGGCCGAGGACGTCCCCAGCCTGATGAAAGGCGGCTACAAAGACACCGGGGCTGACATCTCCGCCAGTTGTCAGAGGCTGCCGCGTTCCCCCAAATGCGATCCAGACCCGGGGCTGCCCTTCCCACCCTGTCCAGCCCTGGACCGGGAGCCTTGGCCGGGACCCACTGGAAAGAAATAAGCAAGATGCTCCCCGTTTATAAGTGACACGCCCCTCTACGTGGTGAGGCTACAGAATCTCCGAGAAGGCACCGAGCCAGTGACGGGTCCCTGTGCAAGGCATGAGGTTGGTCATCGGGGCTGCGGGCGTGGGACTCCCGCTCGGCGGGGCGCCCCGCGGTAGGGCCGGTCTGGAAATGCCTTTGGCGAGGTCTTCAGAGCTAAGCGCACGCCAAGCCTGGCCCAGCACTGCTGTCCTCGCCTCCCAGGCGCCCACCCGAGGAGGAGAAGGCCCGTGTCCGCAGGAGGTTTGGACCCGACTGTCCACAGCAGCTGTACCTGGAGGAGCCCCACACTGGCCGCCGCCCGCTTGTCCGTGGGCCGCGCATGGGCGAACCCACAGTCGGACCCCGGCCCGCGGGGCCCAGTCGGCGATAAAAAGGAGCGAGCTGTTGACACTCGCAACGACACAGATGCAGCTCAAAATAGCTATGCTGAGTGAAAGAAGTCAGTCCAGAAAGTGTGTGAAGGCATTTGCGTAACATTCTGGAAAGAGACAGTTGATCTAGCGACAGAAAGCGGATCCGGGCCGCCGGGGGCGGGGGCGGGGGCGGGGGCGGGGCGTGAGGCGTGAGCTGGTCCGCAGTCCGCTGTCTGGATCGTGGTCAAAACCCATCAAAGCCCATGCTTTGAACAGTGCATTGCACTGGGTCACTTATACCTGGTCCAGGTGATATATATATATATATATATATATATATATATTTTTTTTTTAAGACAAGTCGAGCAGTCTCCGAGGCAGGTGGGTGGGGCTCCGCCCTGGCCGCTGGGTGGGTGCGGGGGACGTCAAGCATCCCAGACGTGTTCATGCACAGATGACCTATTTGGTTCTCTCCTGTGACCTGCATTTCCACTTGAGAACCTCACGGGACCTGTCCCCTCGTCCCTGCTCGGGAACCACTGTTTGGAGGGCCCAGGACCCACTTTCTCCTTCCTCTTTGAGGGACTCTGGGGGGCTGGCCTAAGCCCTGACCTAGAGTCCCCTTCCAATGGCTCTCCCCAGGGCAGAGGTCTGGGTAGGGGGTAGGGCCGGCATCCACGGCCCCCTCCTGCACGGTGCCTATGGGTAATGTCACCTGGAGGGACCTCTGCCATTCTCACTGGAGCGGGGGGCCCGGGAGAGGGGGTTTCCGGTCTCTTCAGGCTGCTAGGCAGGGCTGTCCACGGCCTGCCTTGGCCTTGGCCTTGGCCTCGGTTGGGGAGGGAGCCACCCGTGCCAACCCCGGGGGACCCACGGCCAGGGGGAGTGTGGGGTGCATGGGCCCTGGCAGCTGCACCCCGGACCCCAGTGAGCCATGGGAGGGTCTCCGTCCACGTCCGCCACTGCCCAAGCTGACCCAGCGCCCCCTCTGGGCTGTGGGCCACCATGCTCAGGACAGCCCTCTCCTGCAGCCCCCCTACCCTCCCCGCCCTCTGCGAGAATGACTCAGGTCACAGGTCACACCAGGTGTAGGGTGGCATCTGAGTCTTCCGCCCATGGCTTCCCTGGGTTTGGTCTATGCAGAACCTGGACACGGTGGAGGTCAGAGGTCAGAGGTCTCAGGCTTGTGGGGCCACCTCCTTCCGCCTTCACACCTGGGAGGGGTGACACCTGCCCTGCTGCCCTGTCCCCTGTGGGGGCTCCCTGACCTCCCCCCCTGCAGAGTTCCTGCACAGAAGCCCCTCCCTGGAGCGGGCCTGGCCTGGCCTGGGGCCTGGCCCTGGGCCACCAGCACTAGAGGTGGCCCCAGGACACAGACCCCCCACAAGGGTCCTGGCCCCGGGTGACCCACGGATCGAAGGAGCCGGGGCGGAGCTTGCCGATGGGAAGTGTCATCTGGCCGCTCAAATCACCGGGCAGCTGGCAGCTGTTCGTAAAGACAGGGCTCCCCGCTTCTCCCCTGAAGGGGGAGGTGAACCAGAGCTGACGACACAGCGGGTGGGGGGCTGCAGGGCCGGGGGCTCCGAGCTGCGGCCGACAGAAGGCTGGGCCCGGACGAGGCCTGTGGGCTGAGGAGCAGCAGCACTTTACGAGGACAGGAGGGGCGCCCTGAGCCCGGGAGGAGCATGGGGACGGCTGGGCAGGGGCCTCACCAGGGTCCCTGCCTCCATGTACAGCCTGTCACTTCTGCACCCGGGCCATCGCTCTGCTTCCAGGACTGAAGGAGATTGGCCCCCCAGGCCCAGCTGATGGGGCCGGTCGGAGCCCGGGCAGCAGGCAGTGACCCCAACACCGCGCAGACGCCTCAGGGGTGCTGGGAGTGTCTACCCTGCCTGCAAAGCCCCAGGAGCGGCCCGACGGTCAGCAACATGCCGGCCTCGCCCCGGCCTGCGGCTCCGTCCCTGCCAACCCCTGCTTCCCACACACGACCCCAGGGCCAGTGGCACCTAGCAAGTCAGACCCACACCTTAGCGAGACCCGGGGGCCTCCCCCACACACGCGCCTCTGAGGCAATGGGCCCTCAGGGGTCCTTGTCAAAACGTGAGTCAACTGGCAAATGGGGTCCTAGGAAACGACACGCAGAGGACTCCCCAGGCGCTGCTGGAAGCACGTCCGACTGTGTGTGGGTCTGCGGGGCGCGCCTGGCACCCCTCAGTGAGGCTGCAGGGCCTGTGCCTGCCCCAGACCCACACCCGAAGGACCCGGAACCGGTGATGGAGCTGGAGGACCCCCGACAGGTCCGGTGCAGCCGCTGGCACAACCCCGAGCATGGAGGGGTGCCACGGCCACCTTAGGGGACCGCCCCGTGGAGGGGGGTACTGGCTGCCCGGGGCTTACTGCATCCTGGCCGGACCCCTAGCTGGTTTCCAGCCCCGAGATCCTTCACCACGGGTCACATGTGCAACATTCATGAGCCACCCACGGCAGCATCCCCGCATCGGTCCCCTGACCTGTGACGGGCGGGCTACTGGGGACGCCCCCTCCCCACCTCGGACCCTCCATGGGGAAGCCACAGACATGAGCTCCCTCATTGGAAGCATGGCAGACACAGGAGATCCCTTCTGTGTTCCCCGCATAACTTGCCAGGTTCGTGTCACATGACAGAGGACACAGTGTAGCCCGCGGTGACAATCACGGCTGGGGTCTGGGTGCAGCATCTTTACTGGGGGAAACCACGACCGGCACATGCCTCATTTTCCGTCTCCGTCCCAGGAAGGACCGGCTGCCACCACACGAGGCGCGTCAGCACACTGTCCCGGGGTGCCGTGATGGCCCAACCCTCCCACTGTCTTAACGTGACCCAGAGAGCTTGGCGTCCCCGATGACGTCACACTGAGTGGACTGGGTGGGCGAGAGGTAATAAGCGCCTTGCTGCTTTGGGGACCTGCGTGCCCTGCAGAGGGTGGGGGCACACCCTGTGAGCCTGAGGGCCTCGTGGAGGTCAGGGCCCCGGGCCGTGTGAGGACAGCCTGCTGGAGGTGAGGTGACTCGCGGTGCCTCCCGCCCCCGCCCCGAGGCACAGCGCTCCCGGGATTGGATCTGGGATGCGGGGACCACGTTTGCTGCTCAGACCTGTTTCCTGGGCGACAACAGGTCACGTTGGCAAGAAAAGGCTCCGGAGAAGAAAAGGGACGACACGGCCACCCTGCTGCCTGGCCGCCAGCCCCTCTGGGCCCACATCGCCCGAAGCACCGTCGGCAGAGACGCCTCCGGCAGTGCTGGGCAGGGCAGCGCCCCGGGCGCCCTGGAGCAGGGCCCTCCCCGCCTCCGAGCAGCGGTCCTCGGCTCGGAGAGCAGCCCGGGCTTGCGCTGAGCTCTGGGGAGGTCCGACCCAGCTTGCTGAGTGGCTGGATGCCTGCAGCGGCCAGCGAGAGCCGAGTGCACGCAGCGCCTGTCCCCAAATGCAGACCGGGCTGAGCTGAGAGCATCCGGGGAGTCCCGGGCAGGACGGGGCTCCAGCTCTGCCGCGCCGCCCCGCCCTGACCACAGGGGCGCTGCCGGCTGCCGGGGTGGAAGGGAGGGCGCAGATGGGCAGGCGGGCACGCGTGCACACGTACCACATCACAGCCGGAAGAGTCGAGGGGGCACATACGCCCCAAGCCTGCTCTCCCATGGACAGCACCCAAGAGGCGGACCAGTCAGCCAGATCAGATCGGGGGAGACGCAGAGCGAGGGTGCTCAGCCTGGGGGGGGGTCCTGTCGGCCTTTTCTGCCGCTGACCACGGTCAGGGCCAGACAGCCCGGCAGGGCGCGGAGGCAGCCCCAGCTAGGCCTCGGGGAGCGGGCGCCCCCTGGTCTCGTCCTGAGCCGGGCGCATCCCCTCGGAGCACAGCCTCAGAGTGGGCGAGAGGCAAGGGCGGAGATGCGGCCGCCGCGCCCCGCGGTGCGCCCTCGGGAGAAGCCGCGGCACCTTGGCCTCCCCCAGCCACTGACTGGCCTGTGCCGCCCCGACACCCACGGGAGGGCACGACAGCGGGAGTGGGGTGAGGAAGGCTTGCTCCGGCCGGTCCTTCCCACAAAGGCCAACTCCAAGACCACGAGCGGAAGGCACTTTAAGGGGGTGGGGGAGGGCGGCAGGGGTGCGTAGAGCTGGCTGGAGGCCGGTGGTGGCCCAGCCCGTCTCCTCCTGGCTGCCCGGGGTTCCCCGCTCAGCACGTGCGCAGTCACTGGACAGGGGTGGCCCTCAGCGGGCAGGGGCCTCCAGGTACCGGACAGGACTCGAGAAGGGGCCGGGCCGGGCCCAGTAGTCCACCGCTCGAACCCGGTAGGAGCCGGAGACGACGGCTGTGTCTGGGGACACAAAGGTACATACGCGTTTGTGAGTGTACCCCAAATTTCTGCAGCCCCCTGACTGCTGGGTTTGCACACGGCCCTGTGCTGAGGCCCAGGAGCGGGGGGAACACACACCTGGGCTGAACACGAAGAGGTTGAAGGTGGACGGCTTCCGGCTGACTGGTGCGAACGCCTGGCCCTCCGGGGAGAACTGGATCTCATAGGTCCACAGGCACCTGGGGAGGTGTCAGGACCCGGCTGAGGACCCGGTGGGGAGGCCCTGTCCCTCCAGCCCCGTTCCTGGCCCTCCGCGGCCTGAGGGCGCTCTCCCTGCACTGACAGCCACCACGGCTGCGGGGAGGGAGCGTGAGCCCACCTGCGACGCCCCCTGCAGGTGCCCCCACCCCGCATCGGGCAGCAGACAGGTGACGTCCGCGTTTTCTGCGGGGCAGGTGTGCTAAAGGGAGGAGCGCGCGGCCCGCGGGGCAGCGAGGGGAGGGCCCGGGGAGCTACCGCGGGGTGGCCACGCGGGCACTGGGGCCCGAAGGAGCTCAGCACGAGGGCGCCCACACTCACGCACTTGGAGCGCATGCGTTCATCCGACCAGACCAAAAGCAGCTGCCCGTGGGTCAAGGGCAGCGCGCGCAGCCGGGTCACCTAGGAGGAGGGAGGCGCCGTGACCGGGGTGCGCGGCGGGCGGGGCCGCGGCCGGGGCCGGGGCGGGCTGCCACTTGCCTGGCCGGGTGGCTCCTCGGGGCGCGCGCACACGTGCACCAGTAGCAGCGACGGCAGCGGGAGCTCGGGGCGGAGCGTCAGGCGACCGCTGGCGGGGAAGGGGCGCGGCGCCGTGGCCACAGGGTCCTGGGGGACAGGGGCGGGACCTCAGGGCCCGGGGACCTCCGGAACGGCCCCGCCCCGCCCCCGCCCCTCCCCCCGCCCCTCCCGCGGACCTCCGCCGCACGCATGCGCCGAAACTGCTCTGGCGACGGGAAGACCGGCCGGCCCAGGCGCTGCCACTCGCCGTGCGGGCTGCAGAGACGGTTGTCCAAGTACAGGGTGACGTACACGAGCCCTGCGGAGCCAGACACCGGGGCCGCCCCGTCCAGGCCCCGCCCCGCCCCGCCGGACACCCCCGCCGCGGGCGAGCCCCACCCGCAGCCCTGGGACCCAGGCTCACCGCGGCCCGGGGGCACCCCGTGCAGGCGCAGGGTCAAGGCGACACTGCGGTTGGCGTGGGCGCGGGTGTCGTCGCTCGCATAGACCAGCACGGTGGCGCGCCAGGCGTCAGCAGGGCCGGCCGGCCGGTGGGCGCTGGCCAGGACGCCCACGGTGTGGTTGCTGTCCAGCACCGCTCCGTCCCGCGACACCTGGGCCCACAGCTGCTCTCCGTCTGCCGGGCGTGCGTGGGGTCACCACACAGAGGTCGCCACCCCTCTGCCCTCCCAGGGCCTGGCTTTCCGGCTGCTCTCCTCCACAGGGGGTCCCCAGCCAGGAGGCCCAGCTGCAGGAAGCATGCGCACCCCCCAACAAGGCGCATCCACGCAGCCTCCCCCACCCACCACCCCCCCGGACTCGCGGCCCCGCACGAGGCGGCCCCTGCGCGGGCTGCGCCAGGCCGGCCTCGTGGGCTTCCAGCCCGGCGGCGACGCGGGACGCGGGACGCCGCCGGCTCACCCAGCAGCGCCAGCAGCCCCATGGCGGTGAGCACCGGCTTGCGCAGCAGCTGCACGTGGGGCGGGCGCGTGTCGTTGACCTGGAAGCGCGCGGTGAGCGTCCGCTGGGAGAAGGGGTGCGGGTGGTAGCTCAGGAAAGCGTTGTCGTTGCTCAGGAGAGAATAGCGGCCGCGCGAGGAGCTGGCGTCGGCCACCAGCAGGTTCTGGTGCTGAGCGATGACCTGCGGGAGCCACTGCAGCTGGGACCACGGCTGCCCGCGCGCCCCCAACCACCCCAGAGGGCGCCGGCCCCAGGGGACGCGACGCACGCACCTTCACCACCATGGCGGCGTAGGTCACGTCCGCCCTCCACTGCTGCGGCAGCGACCAGCCCACCAGCGGGTCGGCCTCGTCGTTGTAGATGGGGGTGTCGGCGACCTCGGGGAAGAGCTGCAGTATCTGGGCGACGGCCGCGCGCTCCTGCTCCAGGATGTAGATGGAGCTGCCCGCGCCCTGCGGGAAGCCGCGGGCCTCAGCGCGCCAGGGTCAGCCCACTGGACAGCCGCGGAGGGGTGGCGGGGCGCCGGGGGCCCTACCTTCTTGTGCAGGGCGATGTAGTCCAGCCGCACGCCCACCTCCCCGGTGAAGAAGTTCGTGCCGTGGAGACAGTGCGCCAGGAGGCCCCAGCACAGCGGCGAGCGCGGCGGCGGGTGGAACGCGTCGCCGGGGCCGCCCAGGCGCAGCGCGGGGCTGGCCTCCCGCAGGCCCTCGGAGCAGGCGTCGTAGTAGTTGAAGAAGCCTGCGGGAGGGACCAGGGGGTCCTCGCCCTGCACCTGGCGCCGCCCCACCCCTCGGCCCCGCGGCGCCCCGGGAGGCCCCGGCCACCTTGCGCCGTCATGGACACGTTGTCGAAGTCACCGTGGTCGGGCTCGTTCCACGTCTCGAAGTTCCACTTGGACACGTGCGCCAGTCCGTACTTCCCTGCGGAGCGCCCCTGCTGTCGCGTGAGCCCCGCCCTGCCCCAGGGGTGGCCCTGGCTGCTCCCGGGCAGGGGCAGAGACAGCTGGGGGCTGTCTGCTCCGGTGTGAGCCTGTCCCCGGCCGGGCCTTGCCACCCCCCACCCCATAGGAGGTGCGGGTCCCTCACAGAAGAGCAGCCACAGGGCTAGGGTGGCCTGGGGAGACCTACCCAGTAGCCCCCCCCCCGCCCCCGCCCCCAGCCTGCACCCTGCCCACCGATGTATCTCCTGGCCAGGAGGGAGACCAGGTCCTTCCACTCAAACACCTGCCGCTTGTCCTCGAAGTCGGTGAAGCGTCCGGAGGGGCTGCCCATCAGCTCAAAGCCTGCGCGCAGCACAGGAGGGCGGCTGGCCGCTGCCCAGGGCCACACAGTGCCCAGGCTCCGCCCACCCCACCCCGCCCCACCAGCCTGCACCACGGCCAGTCAGGGGGGCCACCAGTGAGGACCTAGCGGGCCAGCTCATGGGGAGGGGACATCCATGGGCAGACACAGGCCGCCCACTTACCCGGAAGGAGCTGGTTCTCCCTGAGAAGGTCCAGGTACCCATCCAGGTGGGTGAAGTTGTAGCTCGGGCTTTGCCTACCCGAGTCCCTGCAGGAGGACAGGTCGTGCCAGGGTGCGGAGAGGGGACCCGGGGGACCACATTCACGCAGGCAGGCAGCCAGCAAGGTGCCACAGGATTCAGCTCCAGACGCAGTGGGCCCCTCCCCTTGGAAAACGCCAGCTATGGCGGCCTATCAGTCACTCACAGCCTAGTATGAACTAGACGCCTGTCCTGGAGTCCCCACCCCGAAGCCTGCAGGGCCGCAGGACAGCTGGGGCTGGGGGGGAGGACGAGCAGGGAGGGCAAAACATCCTGAAGGGAGCCCACGGTGGAGTGGGGGCTGGGGGACCAGGGCCTGGTGGTGCCACACCCTGCTTCCCTGTGCCGGAAGGCCAGGGCCCCAGACTGGGCTCAGCAGTACCCTGGCCCCCTCCCACACTCCAAGAGGCAACACGGACAGGCCGGAAAGGGAGGCGGGCGGGCTTTCCTCCCTGCACCCGCCCGCACGGGGCCCAGTTCCCTCAGGCCCCGCGTCCTGAGAGGGACGAGGCACCACCAGGCACTTGCTCAAATCGGACGTGCCGTGAAGGGGATGTGCCGGGGAGCCAAGGGGCAGGCGGGGGGGGGGGGCCTCTGCAAAGCGATACGAGACCTCCCCTGTGAGGGAACAAGCCAGCGACGAGCGTGCCTGGGGGACAGACGGGACAGCAAGAGCAAAGGCCCTGAGGCAGGAAACTACTCGTAAAGAAGCAGCAGACAGGCACCCCGGGGCAGCCGAGAGGAGGTCGCAGGGTGAGGTCCCCGACTCTGGGCGAGATGGGGAGCCCTCTGCGGGGTCTGCGCGGAGCCGTGCCACGACGCTCGGTTTGCTCGCCAAGACTGATTTTTCTTGGAGGGTTTAGGTTCACAGCGAAATCGAGGCACAGAAAATTCCCGTCGCCCCGCCTGCACGCCTGGCCCGCTGTCAGCCGCCCGTCAGGATCAGTGGGACACGCGTCGCGGTGGATGGCCCTGAGCCGACACGTCGTCATCACCCGTCACCCACAGGGCCACCCTTGGTATCGTGCGCTCCATGGGTTTGGAAAGGTGTAATGACACGTGTCCACCACGACACGAGCATCCTGCGAGTACGTCACCGCCCTAAATCCTCGGAGCACCTGTCCGTCCCTCCTGCCACCAAACATTCCTGGCAAGCGGGCCTTTTCACTGTCCCCAAAGTTTTGCCTTCTCCAAGATGTCCTGAAAGAGTCCCTCTGGTGACTAACTGGAGCCAGAAGATGGTCCCCCATGGGGAGGTGTGGCACCCACATCAGGTGGTGGCCACAGAGGCAGTAAGGAGGGCCGAGGATGGGCTCAGGTGAGGGGACAGCATCTGCTCATAGGCTCGCGGTGAGCCGGGAAGGGTGGGTCCAGCACAGCCCTTCGGATCTCGGCTCGAGCCGTGAGGCAGGCAGAAGTGGGGGACGCGGGGATCCGCTGGCAGCAAGGTGAGTCTTGGACAATCCACGTGGCCTCGGAGGGAGGGCCTGGTGTCGGCGGCAGGGTAAGGAAGCTGGTGGCCCCTGGTCAGGCCCCGGAAAGGGTGGCAGCAGATGCAGCAGGCAGGCCCAGGTGGGGGGTGTCGCCTTGTGAGCAGCACAGGCGGGTGGGGTGGCCGGGGCCTGAGGGCTTCCCCTGAGGACATGCCCGGTCCACCAGGAGATGTGAGGAGGAAGGCAGGAGGTGGTGAGAGGGCCTGCAGTGTGGCACCTGGGCTTGTCCCTTGTGTGTGACACAGAGGGAGGGGCAGGGAGGGGTCACTGTCACCTAAACAGCTCTTGCTGTCAGTCTCCATCCCAAGTCACAGTCTAGCCAACCCAGGTTTGTCCCCAGGACCTGGCAGAGCCTGGGCCTGGCCTTGGCAGTTGGCCACTGCACGGGCGCCTCCTGCTACCCCTGGGCCACCCTCCGCCTGCCCCCCACCCCCACCCCTGGGCTCCCAGCCCGAGATCCGCCCCTCCCCCCAGCACGGGACCCGCCCCTCCCCCGCTTCCCTCCCATCCAAAGTTCACAACCGGTAGCAAAAAATAAAAGTTAACAAGAACTTGTGTAAAAATTAAATGCGCGCAGCAGGCAGGTTCCAAAGTCCCACGGTGGGGGGACAAAGGAGGGGGCAGTGCCTGCGAAGCGGGCTCGGGCGGATAGCGAAGGCAGGGAGCGCTTTCTCCAGGGATCCAGGCGCTGGGCCCGCCGCACCCCAAAAGCCTCTGGTAAATGCTAATCCCTGCTCAGTGGGGTGGGCCGGGCTGCCAAAGGGGGAGCCCCAGGGGCAGAGGTGTCCCCAGCCTGTCACCCTGGGTAAATTTGAGTGTCCGCTGACCCGGCGCAGGAGGCAAGGACCGCGGGAGCAGTGCCCCCCACCCCCGCACGGCGGTGCCTCGGCCAGTGGGAGGGAATGATTTGGGGCTGAGCGGAAGGTGAGGTGCGCAGCGTCCCCCACCCCCCGCAGACAGGCCCGGGTCACAGACGCGCACCTGGGCGCGAGGCGGCAGCCGGGCGCCCCCGCTCCTGGCCGGGCACGTGGCCGGGGCCACGGCCGCGGCGGCTGCACAACGGCCTCATTCACCGTCTCGCCGCAGGCGGGCGGCCCCGGAGCCCCGCACCCCGGGCCTGAGCGCGTGCGCCGCGGGGCCGGAGCCGCGCCCGAGCCTGGTGAGTGTTGGGGTGCGCGGGGCAGGGGCCCAGGCCGCGGGGTCGCGGGCCGTGGGGACGAGCCAGGCGCGCGTGCTCGGCGGGGCGCGCTCCCGGCTCCGCAGCGGAGGGGTGCGCGCGGCGCGAGCTGGCGCGCGGGGTGGACGCGGGCGATGAGCGCGGGGCCGCGCCGGCCCGGCCCGAGATGGGGGGACATCGGGACCCGCCGGGCCGCGGGCCGCCCGCCTCCGCCCTCCCTCCCCGGAGCCTGGAGCGCGCGCAGGCGCCCAGGCCTTTCCCGAGAAACCGGGTCCGGCTCTCGCGGCCCGGGAACCGGGGAAGCCGAGGCGCCCTCCGCCCGCCCCTCGCGCTGGCGGCCACACGGCGCTTCCTGTGCGGATAAGCGCAGGTTGCATGGAGCCGGATAGTGGGGAACAGCCCTGTGGCGAGGGGCTGGACAGGAGGCGGAGGAGCGCGGCTGCAGCGCAGCGGGCGAAAGGCACTGGGGACCCCAGCCCCACCTGGAGCGCGGGAGGAGGCTGCAGCGCAGCGGTCCCTGGGGGTGGGGAGATAGGCCCGCATGCTCTCCCAGGCCACCCACAAGCCCGTGGGCCTGGCGGGACCAAGGATGCTCACAGCAGTGACTGACCACAGAGAAGCAGGCAGACGACAGGGCCTGGGGGTGTGTTCGCCGGGGTCCAGCAGTTCTCTCAAATGTCAGATGTGACCTCAACGGTATTCCTTCACCTGCTCCAGATACCAGCCGGGGAGGAGCTGGGGGAAGTATAGGGCCCCATCCCTGCTACCAGGGACAGCCCAGGCCAAGGTGGGGGCGCTGGGCGCTGGGTGCAGAGAACAGCCCCTTCCTGAGACAGCTCCACCTGCCAAGACCCCACCCACAAGAGCAACAGACCCAGCGCCTCTGGGGTCCCTGCCCCCATTCCTGAGGGAGAAGGGGCCACCCCCTATGTTAGGTCACCCCAATCCTGTCCTGGACAAGCAGCGAGCCCCACGACTCCCGCACACAGGCATGCGTCTGCGGCTGGCCACCACGACTCTGTGCCCCCAGGAGCCCTCCGTGGGGCTCAGCTGCAGCCCTGATGCCCCACCCCTCGTCCCAGGGAGTGGCCCAGCCCAGGCGCAGTGAGGACCCACCTGGCAGCCCCCTCCTCCACCCATGGGCCAGCCAGGTGGTCCTCCTGCCGCCCCTTTCGGTAGCGGGTAGCTAGTAGCCGGTAGCCGGACAGAGATAAGCTTTTATGGTCTCCACACCTGCTCCTAAAAGTGCACCTTATCGCCCCAGGTCGGGGCCTGAGGCCCTGGACTGCTGTGACTCACCCTGCCCCCTCCTCCAGCCAGCAGGCCCAGGGAACCACAGCCCCTGGTCTGGCAAACAGTCCCCAGGGCCCAGCGGGTCCCCGGACAGACTCGGAGGGGGCCAGGGCGGCAACAGCCCTGTGGCTGGAAGGCCTCAGACTCTGGGGCCCAGTGTAGGCATTTCAAGGACAGTCAGGTCTGGAGATGTGGAGACGGCATCGCGGCGGGGGGACACCCTTCTGGTCTCTGGCCCTCTGCCACCCCGGGCACCACTCCCCTCTTTGCCCCCAAATGGGGCTCCTGGTCTCCCCAGCCAGGCCCAGGGATGCGGGGCCAGGGCAGGACCTGCAGGCAGGATACTTGGGGGCTGAAGTGGGGCCGAGTGAGAAAGGGCTCGGGTGAGAGACCTGCCACCTCTCACTGTCCCCCGTCCGGGTGGAGTGGATCTCTGCAGGACAGCTGGCTGTTGATCTTAATTCCCCCTTAGAGCCCGGGGGACGGGAGCAGAGCTGAGCCAGGCTGTCCATGGGGCCAGGGCCTCTGGGGACAGCAGCCCATGTCAGCTCGGCCTTCCGGCCCCACCAAAGGGACCCACTGCCTCCACGTGGGGAGCACGGGGGCCTTCGGCACCCGCGGGCTGGGCCCTTATCACCTGTTTCTTCATTGAAAGACGGGGGACTGAGGCTCTGAACAACAGCTGTGGAAACAGCAGCGGCCACAGTCCACCGCGTGCGGGGCGGGGCGGGGGGGCCCACGGAGAGCACTCGCTCGCCTCGCTCCAGCCCCGTGAGGCCGGTCCCATCCGCAGAGGGGGACGGAGGTGCAGCGAGGCCCGAGGCCTGCTCGCACACAGGGGTCAGCACCCGGCGGGCACCCAGACCCAGGACCCCCACCCCACAGCAAGACGAGCACACCTGACTAGCAACAGCGTGCCGACGCCTGGCTCCCTTCTGCCCTCGGCAGTTCACACGCACGCACACGCATGCACACACACAGCCTGTCCACACGATGACACAGAGCAGAAGCCAGCGGTGTGGCCGCCGGGGCTGAGCTGGCTCTGGTGCGCCCTGCCCGTGTCTGGCTGGACCTAACCCACCTCCTAGAAGGGCAGGGAGGACACCCAGGATGGGCCAAGGAGACCAGGCCCTCCCTTGGTCCCCTCTGGTCCATGTCCACCCTCCAGGGTCCTGGGGACCAGGGCACTGGGCCCCAGAGCTGAAGGGTCACACGATGCCTGTGTCCATCCGAGACTGGCCTCCCCCAAGGGCCCCAGACCCAGCCGCCCGCTCCAGCTCCTTGCCGGCCCCGCCCGCGTCCCACACCTGCAGCCCGGATCCCAGGAGCTTATCAGAGGCCACACAATATAATTATTTGAGCGCCTCTGATGACAGCACTCAGGTAACACTTGTCTGGGCAGACACGTGATTCAGCAATCTTTGGTGTAAATAATTAAGTGCAAGCCCAGTAGGGCCAGGTGATCAGACGCTGACCTCAGAGCGCGGCCGGCAGATGCGCCAGCCGCTCCCCACCCCCCAGCATTCCCGCAGACAGCTCCGGGGGTCCAGCCAGCCAGCAGACCTGGCTTCAGAGGACATCCGGGCCCGTGAGGGGCGCCCTCAGGTGAGAGCCGCGCAGGGCCCCGTGCAGGACAGTGACGGCCCTGGGGACTTGCCACAGCAGATGCCCGCTCCCCGGGTGCCGGGCGCCGTGAGGGGGTTCGGCTGGTCGGGATTGTCGGGGACCTTCAGGCACAAGGCTGGTGGCATTTAAGCAGCCCTCAGTGCACACACCTGGCCCCTGTCGGCCCGTGTGGCGAGGTCAGCAGGGGAAGGGACAGAGCCACAGCCCTGGAGCCCACAGGGCTGTGTCCACGGCTCACGCCCCCTGCCAGGCTGGGGCCACCACTGTCCTGCACACCCTGGGCACACCCAGGCCCTGTGTCCTCAACCCAGGCAGCAGGGTGACTAGGCTCAGTGTCACTAGGAGGGGACCTTGGAGCTGAAGTCCGAGCTGAGCTGGGCATGGCCGTGGACAGGATGGGACAGGACAGGCCATCTGTCTGCAGAGGGCTGGGCCCCGGGTGCCCACTCCACAGGGACCGTGGGGACAGTCCGGCATACACGTTGCACAGGAGAGAAGCTGGGGAAGCGTGCCCCACAGTCCCCAACCCCCCCCCGAGGGCACTCTCCAAAGCGCGGCCCAGGAGGTGTCACACGGACCTGTCGGTGGCAAGTGGGGCTTCCCGAGCGCCCCTCCCCCCTGCAGATCCAGGCCCCGGCGACCAGGCTGCTGTGGGCCGAGGGCCCGCGGCGCCGGGCGACAGGGGGATGGCCACAGGGGCCTCTGGTGCGACGGCGGGGCCTGCGCCCGGATGGGAGGCGGACGAGGAGCAGGAGCTTGCGTCTGGCCACACGCGTCGGGCTTTCTGGGACGCCCTGCGCCCCAGCACGTCCACGGCCCCCATGTCCACGCCACTTCTCCATTGCAGGTTCCCCAAGGGGCCTGGCGGCCCAGGATGGACGCGTCCCCTGAGCGCCCGCGGCGGGACGGGGGGCTGGTGCTGGTCCGCCGGCAGCCCCCCGCGGCCCCGGGCCTGCGGGAGACGCTGAAGGCCCGGCTGAGGCGCGGCTGCGCGTGCAGCGTGCAGGGCTTCTGGGCGCGGGTGCAGGACCTGCTCCCCGCCACGCGCTGGCTGCCCACGTACCGCCCGCGGGAGGACCTGGCGGGCGACGTCATGTCCGGGCTGGTCATCGGCATCATCCTGGTGCCCCAGGCCTTCGCCTACTCGCTGCTGGCCGGGCTGCAGCCCATCTACAGCCTCTACACGTCCTTCTTCGCGAACCTCATCTACTTCCTCATGGGCACCTCCCGCCACGTCTCCGTGGGCGTCTTCAGCCTGCTCTGCCTCATGGTGGGGCAGGTGGTGGACCGCGAGCTCCTGCTGGCCGGCTTCGACCCTGCCCAGGACGGCCCGGGGCCCGGGGGCAACAGCAGCGCCCTGGACGAGGCCGCCGGGCCGGGCTGCGGGCGGGACTGCCACGCCGTCCGCGTCGCCACCGCCCTCACGCTGGTGGCCGGGCTTTACCAGGTGAGGAGCCGGCCGCGTGGGGGTGCTGCCCACCTGGCCAGGCTGAGCCGGGGGGAGCTCAGGCGCAGGGCCTCAGAGGGCAGTGGGCTTGACCGCAAGAGGACACAGCTGGGGACAGGCAGAGGAGGGCCTGCGACAGCACCCCAGATGGCACCGAGGGGCCTGTCCAGCGTGAGGGCGGTGGCAACTATGGCCTGGGCAGGGACAAGGAGCCAGAATGTGGCCTCAGCCCAAGTCGTGCCCAATGATGCCCATGTGGCCTCCCAGACTTCCTGTTTCAGGTGGGACCCCAGGGGACTCCCCACCTTCCTATGGCCTCCCAACCTTGTGTCACTCTCTTGCAGGAGCCACGCTGGGTCCCTCCCGCTGGCGCCAGGTCTCTGGGGAGGGGCGCGGTGGCACCCAGCGGGCAGGAGGGGCAGCTCGGCCGTGCCCGGCCGGGGTCCGTGCCCGGGCGGCCGCGCCCTGACCGCGCTCTGCCCGCAGGTCCTCATGGGTGCCCTGCGGCTGGGCTTCGTGTCGGCCTACCTCTCGCAGCCGCTGCTGGACGGCTTCGCCATGGGGGCCTCGGTGACCATCCTGACCTCGCAGCTGAAGCACCTGCTGGGCGTGCAGGTGCCGCGGCACCAGGGCCCGGGCATGGTGCTGCGCACCTGGCTGAGCCTGCTGCGCAGCGCCCCGCGGGCCAACCCCTGCGACGTGCTCACCAGCGCCGTGTGCCTGGCCGTGCTGCTGGCCGCGAAGGGGCTCGCGGAACGCTGCCAGCGCCGCCTGAAGATGCCGCTGCCCGTGGAGCTGCTGGTCATCGTGCTGGCCACGCTCGTGTCGCACCTGGCGCAGCTGCACGCGCGCTTCGGCTCCAGTGTGGCCGGCGACATCCCCACCGGCTTCCTGGCCCCGCGGGTGCCGGAGGCCGGGCTGATGCGGCGCGTGGCGCTGGACGCCCTGCCCGTGGCCCTCGTGGGCGCCGCCTTCTCCGTGTCGCTGGCGGAGATGTTCGCCCGCAGCCACGGCTACTCGGTGCGCGCCGACCAGGAGCTGCTGGCCGTGGGCTGCTGCAACGTGCTGCCCGCCTTCTTCCACTGCTTCGCCACCAGCGCCGCGCTGGCCAAGAGCCTGGTGAAGACGGCCACGGGCGGCCGCACGCAGCTGTCCGGCGTGGTCAGCGCCGCCGTGGTGCTGCTGGTGCTGCTGGTGCTGGCACCGCTGTTCCGGGACCTGCAGCGCAGCGTGCTGGCCTGCGTCATCGTCGCCAGCCTGCGGGGGGCCCTGCGCAAGGCGCGCGACGTCCCGCAGCTGTGGCGGCTCAGCCCGGCCGACGCGCTGGTCTGGGTGGCCACGGCGGCCACCTGCGTGCTGGTCAGCACCGAGGCCGGGCTGCTGGCCGGCGTGCTCCTGTCGCTGCTCAGCCTGGCCGGCCGCACGCAGCGCCCGCGCGCGGCGCTGCTCGGCCGCATCGCGGGCTCCGGCTTCTACGAGGACGCCGCGGAGTTCGAGGGCCTGGTTCCCGAGCCTGGGGTGCAGGTGTTCCGCTTTGCGGGGCCGCTGTGCTACGCCAACAAGGACTTCTTCCTGAGGTCCCTCTACAGCCTCACGGGGCTGGACGCGGGGCGCGAGGCCGCCCGGAGGAAGGAGCAGGCCCCGGGGCCCGGGCTCGGCAGGGGAGACGGCGTCGGGGGCAAGGACCCGGAGCCGGACGGCAGCGTGGCTGCGCTGGTGCCCGCGGCGGCCGGCTTCCACGCGCTGGTCATCGACTGCGCCCCGCTGCTGTTCCTGGACGCGGCCGGCCTGGCCACGCTGCGGGGGCTGCGCCAGGACTACGCGGCCCTGGGCGTCGCCCTGCTGCTGGCCTGCTGCAGCCCCTCGGTGACCGACGCCCTGCGGAGGGGCGGCTTCCTCGCGGGGGACCAGGGGGACGCGGACGAGGAGGGCCGGCTGTTCCACAGCGTGCACGACGCGGTGCTGGCCGCCCGAGCCCGCCGGCGGGAGCAGGTGCCCGCTGACTCCAGCCTCTAGGACCCGTGACCCAGACGGACCCTCCTGGCACCGCGCGCGCCACCTCTGCCCTGGCGGGACCGGGGCACCCCAGCTGGCGCAGGGTGGACGGCGCTGTGGACAACCACGAGGGCCCAGACACTCGAGAATCTGAGAAACACACCTTTAGCACGCGTGCCGCCCGTGCGAAGCTGGGCTCTGGTGCCCTACGCCCTGGGGCCAGTGTGACACTCGATGTCACCATCGTAGCTCAAAAGGGCCTCCAAGGTACCAGGACACTAGTCCCTCGGCCCCCGCCCCCACCAGGTGAGAGCCGGTGGCTCTGGCCAAGAGTGCAAAGGTCTCTGTGCCCCGGGAAGCCCCCGACACACACCCAAGTGTTCTTACACCTCGTGCCTAGGCCCCGGCTGGGCCGTGCGACCAACGCAACCTCAGCTTGGCCCTCCCCGGGCCCGGCCCGCAGAGCCCAGCCTGACCCTGAGCCTCCAGGACGACCAATAGGAAGTCAGCAGAGCCCCAGTCCTGGGGCTGCCCCACGCCACGGTCCCCTGGAGCCCAGGGGACGTCCTCCCTCCTCCCCCCGTGGCCTTGCACAGCCCCGCACTGCAGCGCCCTCCGCGGGGGACACAGCCTCCTGTCTCAGCCGCAGTCACGCGGGCTCTGCCCAGCTGCCCCCAGGCTGCCCACCCCCTCTGTCACCCACCTGGCCGTGACGAGCTCCAGCAGCCAGTGGGTCCGGACCTGCTCGATGCCACCGTGAGGGACAGCACCCACGTAGGCCAGGTTGAGCTGCTGGTCCCAGCTGAGGTCATACTGGTCAGCCCGGCTGTGTGGCAGTGGGGGGCTGGAGGGAGAACGGGGGTGCAGGGCATCAGTCCCGCGGCTGGGCCCACGGCGCAGCCTCAGCACACGGGCCGCGCACCTCCAAAGCCAGGGCCCAGGACACTGCTCTCGGAACCGAGGTCCGAGACACAGGGGCCGGGCACCGCCTGGGACACCAGCCTCCAGCGGGTGACTGCGGGGTGTCTGCCGGCGAATCTACCGTCCTCGATGTAATAAAGGAACCCTGACCCCAGGAACGGTAACGAAGTCTCGTGATTATGGGGGCCGGGGCTCCCAGAGGAGAGAGGAGCTCCTCCTTAGCCTGCTCCTCGCCCCACCAGCCGAGGAGCTCGGCTCCAAGCCTCACACAGACGGGGCTGGGGATACACAGGGATGGGGGACGGGTCCCCGTGCAGGGACATTCAGCACCGCCAGGGCTGGGAGGGCTCTGGTCTGCACGCCCTCCTAGGGCCTGGCCCCAGGCCTCCGGCCCCGCGGGGTTCCCCCTCAGCACCCCAAGCCCCACATGGAGCGGGAGCACAGAGGTCGCTCTCAGTCTGTGGGCTGACCCCCAGGGGAAGTTGTGAGCAGACGGGGACGGTCTCCTCACGGCGTGACTGCTGTGCTCCATGGCCAGCCTAGGCCTCGCTCCAGAGGCCCGGGGGCGGGATGGAGGCGAGATGGATGGGCGCTGGAGCCTCAGTTTCCCGGCGTGCGGCGCTCACCAGAAGCCGGTGCTGCTCCAGAAGCGCCGCAGGGGCCGCAGCGCGCGGGACGCGTCCACGCGCACCAGGTGCGGGGCCTCGGCCAGGGCCGCGGGGGCCGCGGCCAGCAGCACCAGGGCGAGCGCCAGCGGCGCGGCGCGGGGCCCCGAGGGGCGCACGGCCCGGGCGCACATAGCCGGGGCGCAGCGCGGGGGAGCCCCGGGCCCCTGCACTCTCCGAACCGAGGTCTGAGACTCATCGGCCGGTTCCGCCTCCGGGTCGCGCGCCACGTGACCGCCTCTGCGGGGCGGGTCCTTGGAACCAGAGGAGTTGGGGCTGAGGCGGGGCTTAGGTGGACAAGGTGGGTGTGGGCGGAGCCAAGGCGGTGGGCGGGAATTGGGTGGGTCGAGTGGGGGTGTGGGCGGGGCATCGTTTGGGGGGTCGTCTCCTTGGGGCCCCAGGAACTGGAATGCTCCTAGCTAGCTCCGCCCTGCACCCCGTCCCCTGCCGACGGGGTTTGCTGTCCGGCCTCGCGGGCCGTGTGGGGACTGTGGGGACCGAGGGGTCGCCTGCGCCGGGGGCCCTGGAAGACCGCTCCTCAGGTCTGCCGCCGCGCGTTGGCTGCGTCCGTGGTCGCCCTGGAGGCCGGCAGGTGCCGAATGGGCGGGTCCCGCGGCTGCCTGATGCTGCGACTGTGCGGGGAGGCTGTCACGCGGGACACACCGGGAAGGCGCAGCGCTAGGACCAGCCGACGGGTTGGATGTAGAGGGCGGGAGGGAAAGAGCAGAGTGGAGGGTGATGCTAGGGCTCCGGCTGGGGGGTGGGGGGGCATTGTTCGAGAGCGGAGCTGTCGCAAAGGCACAGGTGTGGTCCCGGACAGGTTGGGGAAGCCAAGTGGATATTTCTAGCAGACAGCGGGGTGGCCTGGCCGGGCGTGAGTGGGGCGTTGCGATGTGTTTACACTTTAAACTGTCCACCCAGCAGGTCACAGAGTCACACATCTGTCCCTGCCCTGTCCTCCTCAGACAACTGCGCCTGGTGTCAGCCAGTGTCCCCGTCCCTCAGGCTGGTGACAGAGCAGTATTTGAAGAGAATGGAGCTGATAACTTTCTAAAAGTGATGGAAGATGTGACCCGCAGAATGAAAAGCATCGGGAAAGCCGCCGGCCACAGCAGAGTGACGGGTGCCGTGGGGCCCACAGCCGCTGCTGGCCCACGGGACCCGCCGCCTCCCCTGCGCAGAGCAGCCACCACTGAGACCACAGGCAACGACATGAAAACCTCGGCGTCCTGAGAATAAACGCCTGCAAACCCAGGCGTCTAGATCCAGCAAGCGGCTCCCTTCAGAGATGAAGGCCACGGACGCTTCAGAGACGAAGGCCACGGACGCTTCAGAGACGAAGGCCACGGACGCTTCAGAGACGAAGGCCACGGACGCTTCAGAGACGAAGGCCACGGATGCTTCAGAGGCAACGCCTGAGAGCTTTCCTTATTAAGGAGACGGGTCCACCAAGCCCGAGGACAGGAACGAAGGGGACACAAGGGGAGGGTATGTTACAAAAAGTCTAGTGATGAGCGACTTGTGAAACACTGACGGTGACGTCTTGTGAGGCTCCACACGTACCCGGAGAATGAAAACGTGTGACAGTAGCGCAGACGTGAGGAGGGTGACCGGAGTGGGGTCGGCGGGCCCCGGCCGCGTCCTGATCCCCGGGGCCCGGGAGCGTGAGCCCGCTCGGTGCAGAGGCTTTGCAGGTGTGATTAAGTTAAGCATCTTGAGACGGGAGATTATCCTGGATCATCTGAGTAGCCCCAAAGGCCATCCGGGGGGCTGTCCGTGGACAAGGCCGCAGGATGACCTTGGGAGAGAGATCTGAAGAGCGCTGTGAAATCCCCGTGGGGTTTGTCTCCATCAGAATGCTGAGACGGCAGATGCAGAAACGATTGTCACCAGGGGGACTTGGTGCTCCCGGATCCCTGCATGCAGGAGGCGGGGCCACTCAGACGCAGGAGGCAGATTATTTTGCACATTCTTCATTCCTTGGGCCTTGGTCCTGGAGAGACGGCTAGGACTCGCCTGCGAGTGCCTCTGATTACAAAGTGACCCGTCCAAGAGCCAGCCCACCCTGCTCCTCACCTCACCCTCAGACACCAAGCCGTGTTCCTCTCACCCCAAATCACCCAGGGCCAGGAACTGGACAACTGGGGACCTTCCTGTAGCCCAGGCTGCTGCAATTATCTGTATTATTTGATTCTAACCTTACTCCATGCACTGTGCTCCCTCGCCCACTCCTTCCTGCAAAAACCCCAATAAAGACTCGTGGCCACGTCCTCCTCGCTCCTACTCCCGCTCCTGGCCCAAACCGGCGCTTCCCCATGGGGCCTGCGTGGCACGGTGCGCCCCTCTTCTCGGGAAATGTGAGTAATACATTCTTCCTTCAAAGGCATCGCCTCTGTCTCTGTCGCCTCACCGTATCTGACTAAAACAAATCCTAGGCACGATGTTCAGAGCAAAGATGCTCTGATAGAGGAAGCGGCCACACGTGCAGGAATGCAAGGCCCCCGGCTCCGTGGGACAAGGCCAGCCGTAGGCCTGGGGCGGTGGGGACATGGTCCTGCCCACAGCTTCGCAGAGCAGCGGAGACAGCGTGGCGCTGGGCACCCCGGGACACGGCAGGGCCGCCGTGGCACAGTTCGTACGGTCACGTGATTCTGTAAAACTTGCAGAACTGAGACACTGTGACCACAGCGGTTCCCGCACTATCTCGGAGTCCCTCTGTCACACTTCCCCTCTTGCTGGGGTGGCGCTAGGGAGGTGGGGACACTTTTGGGATCCGGCCAAGTGGAAGTCCGAGCCGTGGAAGCCTCCGCCGGGGTTTCGCGGAGAATGTTTGTGTCGGTCCCGCTCACTTCCTTGCTTATCAAGGCCAATGCCAGACATCCTGGTGCAGAAAACCATTTCCGGGAACGCCCACGGCCCTGACCAAGAGAAGTGGATTAAGCGGACTTTTGGAAAGAGATTAAACATCCTGCTGATCAGACAGGAAATGCTGACATGAGCACGATAAACCTAGGACCCCACGGCAATGTGACAGGAGGTGACGTGAGGGGTTCATCGGATTAGCAGCGGCGTCTTCGGTCGGTCACGGCGTGGGAACGGGCACCCGAGCCTTCCCGATGCGTCTTCCCAGCTCTGACGCCGTGTCAGCACGGGCTCTGATGCAGGCAGGGGCGGGCCGTCCAGTGCCGACGCTTGTACAGCAGCAGTCCCCGTTTGTTCCCACGCTGAGGGACGAAGTTACCCTTCTCCCCGCCCCCGGGAAATGGCATCGCAAAATTCTTATAAGAGACGATAGAAAATGAGATTTAAAGAGTATCAGGGGAGTAGCGGGCAGTTACGAATAAAAATGGTGGCATTTCTGGATGTCGTGATGTTTGTGCTATTCGAATTTTCAGTTTGTGGTTTCTTCTCTGATTTTGAGTAAATATGTATGCAATTTTATCATAGTAATCTTGCTTTTGGTTTGTTTGTTTGTTACGGAGCATCCCATCGGCTTCGGGCTGAGCGAACCTGGCCAGGCCCACCACCACATTCGCGGTCTCCCCTGATCACCCCACTCGTGGTCTCCCCTGGTCACCCCACTCGCCAGCCCGGGCCTGGCGGCCTCGAGGGCGCCAGGATTCACTGCGAAAGGTAAACAGCTGTTTCGCAGGCCTCTCTGTGGCCAAGGACACAAAGGGCCCACCAGGAAGAAGGCTGTTTGGCTGGACGAGGTGAACAGTGAGAAGGCCTGGTCACCAAAGGCCACTGGCAGGGTGACAGGCCCCCTGGTGTGGGGAGGGCGTGTGCCTCAGCGGCAGCCTGGACCCTGCATCTGCGAGTTCCTCTACTCGCTCAGCTTTGTCTGTACCCCACGGTGGCTGCTCGCGGCACTTCCAAGGCCACTGGGACGTGCGCAGCGTGGTGAAAACCGCGTGTGTCCCCTCGGGTGGGCCGTGGCCCCCCGGCCCTGCTTCAGCTTCGACCGTGAACACCTGTCCTTCTAGCTGTCCACCCAGGGCCACGTTTCCTGCATTTCTGGGCTTTTTCTCGGTGTGATTTCGCTGCTTACAGCCCCGGAGCCTGGTCCCGAAGTTTGCCAGGTGTTCCCGCGTGCAGGAGGCTGGGACGTGCCTTTGGCAGAACATGCGTGTGTCAGCCGAGCGTCCTCGGGCCGAGGGACAGCGCTGCCGGCTGAGCCTGGTGTTCACGAACTAGCAGCGCGTGTTAGTGTCTGTGAACAGACGTGCTCGTTCACCAGGCTCTGTGCGGCCACTGCCCAGCGGGCGGTGGCCGGGGGCTCAGGGACACCACCCCTGCGTTCCCCCAGGAGCAGGGGGGGTCAGCGTCTGCTCGCTCCGTGCTCAGTGACTTTACAGAAACAAATCTTGGGAATAACGAGAATGGACTGTAGCTGACAAGAATCACCTCCAGTCCAGGTAGCGAACTCCTACAAATCAGTGAGAAAAAGACACTCAATAGAAAAATGATCAAAGACATGTAATGGGGCCTCACAGGCGCAGCCCCCGGAGAGGCTGAGACCAGGCGCAGGCGCCCCAGCACACGGACGCCCCTGCGCCCCAGCCAGACCACCGCCCCGGGGCGCTGTGAGTGTCTGGGGCTGGCAAAGGTGTGCCGCACAGGGCAGCGTCCACATTCGGTGGCACATAAATATCTCTGTGGGGTGATCTAGAGGTGGACACAGCATGCCCTATGGCCCGGCGGGTACTTCAGTGCGCATGTGCGCTGGTGGTGTCCAAACACTTGGACGAGAATGTTCCGGAAGCACGTGCCCTAACAGCCAAGGCCGGGTCACCAGGCAGGCCCACGGGCGGTGGGAGGAACGAGATGCAGACGCACCTGCAGGAGGGCTGTGCAGGGTGCCTTCGCTGTGCAGCAGCTGTCAGAGACGCTCCCTGGCGCTCAGACCCAAACGCTGCGGGAGAGGAGTGTCCCGACCACAGCTGGAGGGTCTCGACCACAGCAGGAGCATCCCGACCGCAGCTGGAGCATCCCGACCGCAGCTGGAGAGTCCGGACCACAGCTGGAGCGTCCCGACCACAGCTGGAGCATCCCGACCGCAGCTGGACCGCCTGGACCACAGCTGGAGCGTTTCCGCGCCTTGCGCACAGGGAGCGCAGTCCGCATTGCGCACAGGGAGCGCAGTCCGCATGCGCATCAGCGCACAGGGTTTCTGCGGGGAACCACCCCGCTCCGAGGCCTCGTCACCGGTGCCCCCGTTGGAACCCTAACCCCACGTGCTGGCATCTGGAGGTCCAGCCTTCCGGCCCTTAGGGTCGGACGGGATTCGCGGCCTTAGGGAAGCGACGCAGAGAGCGCTCCCTCCCGCCAGGTGCGGGCGCAGCGAGGAGGCGGGCGGGCGCGGGCCGCCAGGAAGAGGCCTCCTCGCCGGCTGCCGTCGCGCAGGTCCAGCCGGGGACTGTGAGAGCGAAGCGTCGGTTCTTTAAGCCCCAGTCTGTGGTGTTCTGTGTCGGCGGCCGGAGCCGAGCTGACCCGGACAGTGAGGGGAGAGAAAGCGGGAGACAGCGGGGAGATGGGCATGGCCGGCGCCGGGCGGGGGCCAGCGCCAGGGCGCTGTCCGCAGAGCCGCGGGCTGGAGCAGAGGCCCCCGCACGCGCTGTGTGCAGGCGGCGACCCCACTGGAAGCTTCTACTACAAGCTGCTGCTAGGCGGCGACCCCACTGGAAGCTTCTACTACAAGCTGCTGCTTCTGAAGTTATTCTAAGCAGCTCGCGGAGGACCCGCTGGAAGCGTGTCTGCCGTTTTATTTAGCTCAACACGCCGGGGCAGACAGTACAGTCGGAATTCTGCAGAGTGGGGTGTCCTTGTTTCCCTGCCTTCCACGTTCTTGCAAATGGGCAAAGGTCTGTCCTTAATCCTCTGTCCTTAGGAGTCAGCTGCACTTTGCAGTCGGCACAGACCTCTGCTCACCGCACCACGGCGGGGTCGTGACCTCCTGGAGCCAGCGGCAGGCGTGGCCTGGCCCTCACCAGGACTGAGACCTGGCTGAGGGCAGGTGCAGGGGCTGGGGGGTGCCCAGGAGACAAAGAGACAGGAGTGGCCCAGGAGCTCCCAGCTGCTGGGCTTGAGGTTGGGGGAGGGGGGAGAGGCGGGCAGTGAGCTGAGTGGCGGGGACCAGAGACTCACAGCCTTAGCACCCCGACCCCTCTGGCTGGAGAGGAGTCCCAGGGGAAGGGGGCCTTTCCTTGCCCCGATCAGCTCCACCATCCTCCTCCCCCCACACACACCCACTCAGCCCTGGCTCCCGCCCCCCACGCTGCACATGACACTAGGCGGCATCCCTGTCGTCTGTCTGCCCCAAACAGCTCCAGGTGTGCAGTGGACGCTCAGTGAAGATTCTGGACAAGGGAGGCGCCCTCCTGGGGCCGCGGCTGAGTCTCCACCGCCTTCTGGGGCCTGCTCCTCTCCACATGCAGATGCGGTCCTTGGCACCCCCTCCCTCCCTCCAGAGTCCACTCCTGGAATCCCCCTCTGTGCCCTCCCAGCCCAAGGCCCTCTCCATCACCCTTCTCCTGCCACAGTGGACAGCAGACTGAGCCCGGATGGCAGGGCATGGATCCCCAATCCCGCCCTAGGGGCCCCGGGCGGCGCTGGCTGGGTCACCCAGGCAACCGAAAGCCACAGACGGGATCCTGGTGCCGCGTGGGAGATACCCATCTGTGCAGGCACGCGCCAGGGCGCCGCAGGTGCAAACACCTCGCGTCGGTGTCTGCAGGCCGCGTGCGGGGAACCGGGCCCCCGCTCCGGGCGCTGGCGGTCGCCGCGAGGCCACCGGGCCCATCCTCCCGCTCTCTTAGGTCTCCCCACGCGCCCCGGGTTGGACCCGCCTGGGACCCTGACCCTGTAGGCGGGCCCCGCCTCCCGCCTCGGGCTACGCCCCCAGCCCAGGCCGCACCCCCTCAGGCCCACCCGCATGGCCCTCCCTTCCCAGGGTCCTCCCCGGGTCGCTTGGCCGGGGCTCTGGGGGACTCCGCTTCTCCACCACAGCCCGGCCCGCAACCCCCAGTCCCAGTCCCGCCGGCCCCGCCCCCGTCGGCCCCGCCTCCCCAGGCCCCGGCCCTTCCCCACAGGCCACACCTGTCCCGTTCCAGGCCTCGCCCCCGCCACAGGCCCCACCCCACCGCCGGGCCGGTCCCGCCCCGGGAGTGCGCGCCTGCGTAGTGGCGCCGGGCGCTGTCGGAAGCCCGGCGCAGACCGCGGGGCGCAGCCGACACCACGGCCTCTCCCGTCCGCAGCGCAGACCCGGCTCTCGCCCGCCGCCGAGGCTCAGGCCGCCCAGGCCGGGATGGCGGCGGCGGCCGAGCCCGGGGCCCGCGCCTGGCCGGGCGGCGACTCGCCACGCGCTGGCAGCCCGATCGCCAGCCCCGATCTGGGCAGCAGAGGCCGCGCGAGTCCGGGGCCGGGGTCCGGGCCGGGGTCCGGGCCGGAGCGGACGGGCGCCAGGCCCTCGGGCCCCGCCGCGCTGGGCCACAGCTTCCGAAAAGTGATGCTCACCAAGCCCACCTTCTGCCATCTCTGCTCCGACTTCATCTGGGGGCTGGCCGGCTTCCTGTGCGAAGGTGAGCGCCCGCTACGCCCCTGCGGACCGCGGCCCCGGCCCCGAACCGGCACCTCTGGCCTCTGCACTGCCAGCAAAGGCCTTCGCGGGGCAGGGCCCCCTGCCCCACAGGCAGGAGCGCGCGGGCCACCCCCTCCCCGCCCCTTACCCCCAGGTGATGAGGCCCCGAGGTGATGAGGCCCGGCTCTGCCAGGGGTTTGGGGGCCGTCAGGTGGCCCCGCCTCTCCCCGGGGACTGCCTGGGCTTTCTCCACTGGGGCAAGAGGGTGGGGGGGCCGCCCGGGGCTGGGTGAGAGAGTCGCCAGGTGCAGTGACTGGGGAAGAGGCCCGCCCACCCCAAACAGCCGACTCACCCCCAGACACTGGGCAGCAGTGTGGCTGGGCAGGGCTGGCCTGAGCCACTGGCTCCGGGCTCTGCTGCGGTCCATCCTCGCCCTGGCGTACTCTGCTGCCCACAGGGGCCAGGTTTGGCTCTGCCCAGGCTCAGACTCCTGGACAGTGGGCCCAGGGCCTACCAGCCCGAGTGCAGCGTGCCCCGACAGGGGCCCCACCCCGCTGCCAAGCCCGCGGGCTGAGCGAGAAGGCCCTCCCTCCTTGGCTCCTGGACAGCAGTGCCCTGCCTCCCGGGCCCGCCCTCTCCTAGTCCTGCTCTCTTCACAGGGCAGGTGGGTGGTCCCTGGGGACCACAGCTGCCCCCGGGTCCCAGGGGACGGCCGGGTAGGGAGACCTTGCCTTGCTCAGGGAGACAGGACTTTGGCTCTGGGGACAGAGGGACAACTCAGGCGGGGTCTGTAGAGGCTTGGTCCCTCCCACAGGACGCCTCTGTCAGGGCAGACGGCACGATTGTCCTGAACCCGCCTGTTCCAGGTGGCCCGGCCAGCATGGTGGCAGTTACCCAGTTTCTCTATCACACTGGTGACCTTGCACGGCCCTGCCCAGCCCCTGGGGGTGCCAGGAGGGTCACCTGGGGGGTGGGGGCTGTGCTTGTGCGGGCTGGGTCGGCTCCGTCTGGGTCTGGGCCCTGGGCCCCTGCACAGTGAGGGGTGGTGACCGCAGGGCTCCCGCTGGGAAGGGCTGAGGACCCGCAGCGCAGCCCTGCGCCTGGGCCTGGGCGCAGCAGCTCGTGGCCGGGCTCAGGGGAGACGCGGAGGCCCCCGTGGCGGCCGCGTGGCCATGCTCCACGCTGGCTGCGAACGGGCTGCTGACCTCTGCCGGCAGAGGGGCCCGGGGAGGATGCTCGGGGAAGAGCCCTCCCCGGCCACTCGCCGGCCAGGGAGCACCCAGGACGCTGGCGTGGGTGATTGCTGCTATCTCCGAGGGCCAGCGGGCGCAGCGGGGCTCTGCCCGCCCTTCTGTGCCCCGGAGCGGAAGCCGATGGGGCCGGGCCCCCTCGTCCTGTGTCCCCGCTTCTCCCATCCACCCCACCTGCTTCCGGCGTTCTCTCTGAAGCCAGGGCTCGGCTGCCGCCGCCAGCCTGCGGGGCGGTGGGTCGGCCTCCGGGCACCGGGTGGGACGGGCTGCCTCAGGGCCCCGGAGGCAGCTTCACCCAGGGCTGTGCTGGGGAGATGGCCCTCTGCCACCAGCCCACTTCCCAGCCCCCTGCAGCCTTGCCTACCTGGTCCCACCCAAGTGGGGCCCACCTCGGGACCCCATCCTCGGGGCCCCGCCCCTGCTGCACCTGCCGCCATCCATCTCAGGTCTTCCTGCATCCTGCCCATCACTGGGTCTCCCTCCCAGCCCAGCCTTAGTCTCGCTGGGGCTCCCCAGGACAGATGGGGGTGCCCCCTTCCTCTCTGGGAGGCCTCGCGAGCACAGTGCAGCCTGGGCGCTCCCTGCCTCTGGGGCGTCTGGAGGCTCCACCCATCTGGCTCTGGGCTCGGCAGGCACACGGCGTGTGGGAGGGGTAAGCAGGTGTGTGCAGCTGTGGGAGAGTGGCAGAGGGTGTCCCCGGAGAAGCCAGTGTGTGGGGGCGTGCAGAGAGGCCCGTGCACCCCCCTGCCCTTTGCAGGGACCAGAGGGGAGCTGGGCCTGCACGATGACACCAGACCTGTCATCCAGAAAGGTTCAGGGCCAGGAGGGCCCTGATACCCGCTCTGGGCTCTCGGATGAGGGGTGGGGCGGGGCATGGGCTTAGGGTGTCCTGTGGCACTTATGGCGGGGAGGCCGTCTGTGTGTGGGGACAGCAGGAATCACTAGAGCCCATCATGCCCACAGTGGGATGGGCTGGGGGGCCGCGGTGACACACCTGTGCAGGGTCGCCCCACGTCAGCTCTGGCGGAGCGGGCCCACTGGCCTGTTGGAATGCTGCTGCGGCCCTTGGCAGCCTCACTGGTCCCTCTGGCTGTCCTGCTGGCCACCTGCGTGCCAAGCCAGGGTCTCTTGATCCCTGGGTGGGACAGGGGCCAACTCACACGGCTCCTCTTCCCGCAGTCTGCAACTTCATGTCCCACGAGAAGTGCGTGAAGCACGTGAAGACCCCCTGCACCGGCATGGCTCCCAGCCTGGTCCGGGTGTGTATGGCGCGCGGGCCGGGTGCGTGGGCCGGCCGCGGGGTGGAGGCTCCTACGGCAGGTCCTGGCTGGCGGTCAGGCGGGTGGCTGGTGGGTGGGAGCGGTCCTTGGTGCCGCCCACTGCATCCCTGCGCTGGGAGCCCCTCCCCAGGGTGGCAGCCGGTCCTCACCCATCTCCCGCTGGGCCCCCCAGCACTGCCCGTTGGTGGCCCCCCCTCCACCTGCCTCAGCTGGGTGGGCCCCCTGGGGAACAGGCCTGGGGGGAGTGGCCAGGGCAACTGGAGCAGGTTGGGGGAAGGACCAGCAGGGTTGTCACCTGCAGAAGGGGCTTCCCGAGACCGCGGTGGGGGAGGGGCAGCATGGGTCCTGCACGGAGAAGGGGGGGAGGGGGGGCAGTCACCAGCATGCCCCTGACAGTGGGTAAAGTGCGCGCCCCCGCCCCCCAGGATTCCGGTGGGTGGCGGGACCTGCTGTGGCCGACCGGAGGGCGCTGAGCACCCCGGCTTTGCTTCCTCAGGTCCCCGTGGCCCACTGCTTTGGCCCCCGCGGGCTCTACAAGCGCAAGTTCTGCTCCGTGTGCCGCAAGAGCCTGGAGGCGCCCGCGCTGCGCTGTGAAGGTACCGCGGGGTGCGGGTCTGCGGCCCTGCGGCCGGCCCGTCTGGGGTGCTGGGCGGGAGGTGCAGGGCGGGCTGGGGGGCCCGGCAAGCGTCTGCTAGACTCTGGAGCCGCGGGAGCAGGGAGGCAGGCGCTGGGCCGCTAGCAGCGCGCTGAGCTGCGAGGGCGGGGAGAGGCGCGGAGGGGCTGCCAGCTGTCCCTGCCCCGCACCTCCTGGCACAGCGAGGTTAGACGGCGTGGCGGGGCGAGGGCGGGAAGGGGGCAGGGGCCGTGGGAGCAGCGAGAGGCCCCTAACCCTGCCCGCCCCCCAGTGTGTGAGCTGCACGTTCACCCCGACTGTGTGCCCTTCGCCTGCAGCGACTGCCGCCAGTGCCAGCGGGACGGGCACCGGGAGCACGTGAGTGCGCGGGGCCTGGCGGCGGGGGGCGGGGGCTGCAGGGCGGGGCGGGGGGACGGTGGGGTGGGGGGGGGGACACAGTGGGGGGACCGGCCAGCCCGCTGACGCGCGCTCCGCAGGACGCGCAGCGGCACCACTGGCGCGAGGGGAACCTGCCGCCGGGCGCGCGCTGCGAGGTGTGCCGGAGGGCGTGCGGCTCCAGCGACGTGCTGGCCGGGCTGCGCTGCCAGTGGTGCGGCGTCCAGGTGCGGAGCGGCGGCCTGGGGGCGGGGCCGGGGCTGGGGGTCCCTGTCCTATCCAAGCCCATCCGTGTCACACTCTTTCGGGGTGCGGGTCCCCGCATACAGAAGACATTCGGGGCTCCCTCTGGTGTGTGGGAGGCGATCGCGCTGTCCAGGCCGCGCGCGGGAGTCACTGGCGGCCCAGACCCGCTGTCTCCCGCCCGGAGGCACCAGGCTCAAGGCGGTGACCCCCGCAGGCCCACGCGGTCTGCGCCGCCGCGCTCGTCCCCGAGTGCACGTTCGGGCGCCTGCGCACCATGGTCCTGCCGCCCGCGTGCGTGCGCCTGCTGTCCCGCAACTTCAGCAAGATGCACTGCTTCCGCGTGTCCGAGAGCGCGGCCCCCGAGCCCGGTGAGCTTGGGGTGCGGGCGCGGGGGCGGGCAGGGCCGCGTGAGCGCGGGCCGGAGAGGAACAATGCGCGCATCCCGCATCCCGTAGGTGACGGCGACGACAGTGTGGACGGAAGCGCCTCCTCCGGCGGCGCGGGCAGGGAGGCGCTGGAGTCCGGTATGTGCCCGTGGGGGGCCGCTGCGCACGCAGCCCGCACCCCGCCCCGCACCCCCGCGCCCGGTTCACACCCAACCCAACCCCCCTGGCCCAGGCAAGCAGACCCTGAAGGTCTTCGACGGCAGCGACGCCGTGCAGCGGAATCACTTCCGAGTCATCGCCGCCACGCGCGGGGCCGGGAGTGAGGAGGTGCTGGTAAGAGGGGCCCCCAGGGCCGCGGCACGGGGTGGGTAGGAGCGGGGGGAGGGGCAGAAGGGCCCCACTGCTCTACCCCGGACCCCGCCCCGCAGGAGGCGGCGCTGCGGGCCTACTACATCACGGAGGACCCGCGCAACTTCGAGCTGCAGACGCTGCCCGCGCCGGGACAGGCTGGCGACGCGAGCGCTGCGGGCAAGGCCGGCAGTGGCGGGACTCCGCAGGACGACGGCGGCAGGGGCCCCGCGGCCCGGGAGGCTGCTCCTGAGGCCTGGGTCATCCGTGCTCTGCCCCGAACGGAGGAGGTGCTGAAGGTCTACCCTGCCTGGCTCAAGTGAGACCCCGCCCCGTCCGGGGGCCACCTGGGGGCCAGACAGGGGAGGTGGGGTGAGCTCCTGACACTGTGCCCTGCAGGGTGGCTGTGGCCTACGTGTCCATCCGGGTGACGCCACAGAGCACCGCGAGGGCGGTGGTGCTGGAGGTCCTCCCGCTGCTCGGGCGCCAGGTGCGTGTGCCCTTTCCCGCGGTGGGTGTCCTGGGGGGTGGTGCCGGTGTGCGCCTGATGCCCGCCCCCGCCCCCACAGGCCGACGGCGCTGAGAGCTTCCAGCTGGTGGAGGTGCTCATGGGCAGCAGGCACGGTGAGTGGTCTGCCCTGGGTGGCCCGGGGCGGCGGGCGCCTGGGGCTGAGGCCCTCCGGGGCTGAGGCCGTGTTCTCCCCTGCAGTCCAGCGGACGGTGCTGGAGGACGGAGAGCTGCTGCTGCACCGCCTCCGCGACATCCGGCAGGTCAGTGGGCCGCTGGCCGGCCCGGCCTCGGTGCCTCCCGGCCCGGGCAGGGGCCTGTCCGCCTCCTCACAGGTCACCTGTTCCCGGGAGGGGCGTTCTGAGCACAGACCCTGAGCTCTCTGAGGGGTGCAGTTCAGCCCGGGGCCCCCCCCAGGGCCCCTCCCGGATGCGTGTGGAGGGGCCCGGCACGTGCCCCCCGCTGTGCTCAGCGCCGCCCCACCCCTGCAGACCTCCCTGTGGCAGATGAGCCAGACACGCTTCTACGTGGCCGAGAGCAGGGCCGTGGTCCCACGCGTCTCCCTGTTCGTTGGTGGCCTGCCTCCCGGCCTGTCCCACCAGGAGTATGGCAGCCTGCTGGACGAGGCTGTGGCCACCAAAGGTGTGACCACCTGGGCTGGCCTGGGGCTCCCGGCTCCTGGCCACCGGGCGCAGGGTGGGGGTCCTCGGAGCAGGCCGTGGGGGCTGCTGGGCAGGGCTGGGTCCTCCTGCCCTTTCTCCCACTGTTGCTGCCTTTGTCTCACTGGTTCCCCACCCAGGGGGCCTCCTCAGCTCCGGGACCCAGACTGGGACAAACCCCTGAGGGGCTGCCGGCCGGCCCACCTCGCCGGCCCTGCTGGGCACTCCCGGGGTAGCCGCCCCTGAGCAACGTGGCTGGGGGCTGGCTCTAGGGGTAGACAGCCCTGGGGGCGGGGCCTGGGGAGGCGAGGCCTCTGCCCCTGCCGACCACAGCCTACCTTACAGCCGGCCTGGTGTCCCTGAGCCACGTCTACCCCTCGCAAGGTGAGCCACCTCACAGAGGCCGGGGTCGGCAGTCGCCCCTGCCGTCACGTGGAAGAGACCCCCTTGCTCCCCTGGTCGTGGCCCCGGTCAGACCCGATCTTCCTCTCCGGGAGCCCGTGGGAGGGAAACGTGTTTCCGTTACCGTCCCTCTGTGGGCTCGTGTCCTTGTCGTGCCCCGGGCCACCTGTCTTCTGTGGGTCCCAAGCACTTACCCATGTCCTCCATCCTTGAGGGCACAGCCCCCAGCCCCGGGGGGCTCGGCCGGCCGGGGAGGGGGTGAGGGTGTGCCTGCCACTTCACTCTACCTCCTGGCGGCCTTGCATCCGTCCCCCGTGTCCTGTCCCTGAGTCCGGCTGTCCTCAAAGACTCCCCCAGGGGCGGGGGTCCCACACACACCGGGCTGGGCTGACCTGTGCTCACAGCCCACCTGCCGCAGGCGCCGTGGTGCTGGACGTGACCTGCTTCGCAGAGGCCGAGCGACTGTTCATGCTGGTCAGGGACACGGCGGTGCAGGGCCGGCCGCTGACAGCCCTGGTGCTCCCGGAGGTGCTGGTGAGTGGGCCTGGGCCCTGGGCTGGTGTGTCTAACGCCCAGGTGTCTGCTGCACGTGCCCAAGTCACACAAGTGGGACACCTGCACGGAGGCCACTGGCCAGGGGACCTCGTGGAATCCCGGCTGGCCCTTGCCCTCTGCCCTCTGCCCTCGGGTACCTGGGCCTGGCCAGACTCCCCTGCCCAGCGGGCCTCGGGATCCTGCTTGGTGCCTCTGGCCAGCAGGTGGTGCTCCCCGACTCGGTGCTGCTCTGAAGACCCAGGGCTGCCTGGCAGAGGGGTGCCGGGCGGCCACCAGTGCGGGGAGAGGGTGGGCACTGCTGTGGGCACCACAGCTGAGGACAGGCGAGGGCCAGAGCCCCGGAGCCCGCCTTGTGCCCTGTGCCTTCCCGCAGCCTCTGGGCCCTGGCCCTGCCAGCCCCAGGGGTCCCCCCGAGGTGTCTGTGGCTGCTCTGCCCTGGGCCCCTGACTGTGTCCGGGGAGCTAGAATGACAGCAGAGTGAGCGCAGGGTCTGAGACTAGGGCGCAGAGGAGGACGCAGCCCCCGGGGGCAGGGCTCCGGGCCAACACGCAGTTCTCTCTCCCGGCAGCTGCCTGCCCTGGGGAGCGGGTAAGTGGTGCCTGCAGGCAGCTCTGCCCGGTGGGTCACACATCACCCCAAGTGTGTCCTCGGGTCTCCGGCCATGGCCATTGTGTCTGTGCCTGGCCTGTATGTTTCCTGTCGATCAGCGCCCCTGTTCTGGGGGCCCCAGCCCCCGACCTCATTGAGTGGACCCAGTTCCCCCGCCCCCATTGCCATCGTGAGACCCAGCACGCACCCTGTCCTCCCCGTTGTGGCGACCGCAGTGCCCTCATCCTCAGCACCGTGAGGGTACCAGCCTCACTGTTGTCATCATCGTGGGGCCTCCGGCCCGCACCCCTGTCTTTGCTGCTGTGGAGACCCCAGCTCCCTCCATCCTTGCCTGGGGGGACCCTAGCTCCCTGCCCACTGTTTTGGGGGCTGGGGGAACGGGCTTTGTCCTGAACTTCAGGAATTCTGTGCACCTGCCACGTGGGTGGCCAGGGGCCCTGGAGCTGTGTCCTCCCCGACTGCACCAGGTGGCTCCAGGAGGGGCAGGCGAGGTCCCAGGTGGGTTTCCAGCCTGGGCGCCTGGCCCATGGATCAGACGGTGTGTGAGGTCTCCGGGCATGTGTCAGGGTGAGGCCCAGGCTGTAGGCTCAGCTCCAGGCTGGTCAGTGGCCTCCGGGTGCCCCCTCTGCCTTGGGGGTACCCCTAGTGCTCGGTGGGTAGCTGGGGATGGCCACGCGCCCCTGGGCCTCGTGCGTGCCTTCCTTGGGCCGTCACCGCCAGGCAGGGCACTGGGGCCCGCGCCTGCCCTAACTTGGCCCCGTCTGTCAGCACACCAGGCTGCCCCCAGACTGCCGGCCCCTCCTCGTGTTCGTGAACCCCAAGAGCGGAGGCCTCAAAGGCCGTGACCTGCTCTGCAGTTTCCGGAAGCTGCTGAACCCTCACCAGGTCTTCGAGCTGACCAATGGGGGGCCTCTTCCCGGGTGAGTCTGCTGGGGTCCCCGGCGGGTCCCGGAGGGGCTTTGTCCACCCACGGATGGGCCTGCGGGGACCCCCAGGGCTGTCCCGGGTGGGGGATGGGCTGTGGCCCATCCCGAGGCCAGGTCGCGCCCTCACGGCCCTGCGCGCTGCGCCCCTGCGCCCCTGCGCCCCTGCGCGGCGCGGCGGGTCACCCCTCTCTCCCGGCTGCAGGCTCCACGTGTTCGCGCAGGTGCCCCGCTTCCGGGTCCTGGTGTGTGGCGGGGACGGCACGGTGGGCTGGGTGCTGGCCGCGCTGGAGGACATGCGGCCCCGTCTGGCCTGCCCGGAGCCTTCGGTGGCCATCCTGCCCCTGGGCACAGGTGGGCTCGGCCGGCGGGTCAGGGGCCGGGGCCTCGGGGCGCCTCCCTGCCTGCCCGAGGTCGCCGCGGCCTGGGCCGGAGGCTCAGCCTGCTTCTCGCCCCGGCCCCAGGGAACGACCTCGGCCGGGTGCTGCGCTGGGGGGCCGGCTACAGCGGCGAAGACCCGCTGTCCGTGCTGGTGTCGGTGGACGAGGCCGATGCCGTGCTCATGGACCGGTGGACCATCCTGCTGGACGCCCACGAGGCCGGCGGCGCGGACGGCAGCGCGGCGGACGCGGAGCCCCCCAGGGTACCGGCCGGCGTGTCTGGGGCAGGGTGTGGCGGCGGCGGGGCCCCCCGCAGGCTACTGTACGCGTGCGTCCAGGGACTTCCCTCGTCCCACCACACCTGGCAGAGGCGCCAGGGCCACTCCGTGTATGGACAGGGGAGTTGGGGCCCAGCAGTAACTGCCACGCGGCGTGCCCAGGGCTCAGACTCCCACCTGTGCCCCGGGCCCTGCCGCCTTCTCTCCGGAGCCGGCAGCCGCTTGGCAGGCGGGCGCCGGGCGGAAGCAGCTCCGACCGCGGCCGTGGGGTCGGGCTGGAGACAGGAGGCTGGACCCAGCCGGGGGGAGGTGGGGAGCACCGGGCGGGGCCGACGGGGGCCACAGGAGCCTGTGTCTTGCCCCCAGATTGTGCAGATGAGCAACTACTGCGGGATCGGCATCGACGCGGAGCTGAGCCTGGATTTCCACCAGGCCCGGGAGGAGGAGCCCAGCAAGTTCACGAGCAGGTGCCGGACGCCCCGGGAGCCTGGGGCCGGTGTAGGCAGAGCAGGGGCTGCCCCCGGGGACGGCGCACCTCCGGGGGCTTCGCCCGCAGGCCTGGGCCCCGGGGGCTGCCTTAGACGGGGGCGGGGGGGCCCGCCTGAGACCGGGGCGTCCCCTGCAGGTTCCACAACAAGGGCGTGTACGTGCGGGTCGGGCTGCAGAGGATCAGCCAGGCTCGCGGGCTGCACAGGGAGATCCGCCTGCAGGTGGAGCAGCACGAGGTGGAGCTGCCCAGCATCGAGGGCCTCATCTTCATCAACATCCCCAGGTGCGCTGGCCGGGCCCCGGCCCCTGGCGGGCTCCGGGCCCCGTGCAGCCTGCACGCTTACCCCGTGCGCCCCTCCCTCTCGGCACAGCTGGGGCTCAGGGGCTGACCTGTGGGGCTCTGACAGCGACTCGAGGTTCGAGAAGCCACGCATGGACGACGGGCTGCTGGAGGTGGTGGGGGTGACGGGCGTCATGCACATGGTGAGTGGGGCGGGCCCGGCGGGCAGGGCCCCGCGTGGCGCTGCGCCCGCTGAGCCCGGCTGGCCGTCACCCGCCAGGGCCAGGTCCAGAGCGGGCTGCGCTCCGGCATCCGCATTGCCCAGGGCTCCTACTTCCGCGTCACCCTCCTCAAGGCCACGCCCGTGCAGGTGGACGGCGAGCCCTGGGTCCAGGCTCCCGGACACATCATCATCTCGGCCGTGAGCCCGAAGGTGCGTGACGGCAGGCGAGGCAGGCGGGGCCGGGGGTGCAGGTGAGGGGTGCGGGTGGGGTCCTGCCGCGGCCGGCCCTTCCAGAGCACCTGCCACTCGTGGAGATGAGCCCCGGGCCCCAGGGGGCGCGGCTTCCACTGGCCGACCCCCCACACCACAATCGCAGGACCCCCACTCCGTCCCTTATGTGCAATGGGCTCACTGGCACTGGGTGGCCTGCAGTGTCACCCAGCCCTCTGACCTCGCCTGCTCGGGACAGGTGCACATGCTCAGGAAGGCCAAGCAGAAGCCCAGGAAGGCGGGGACTCCCAAGGATGCCTGAGCGGACGGGACGCCTGCCCGAGGGGCCCCCGAGTAAAGGGGGCCGGAGCAGCCATGCGGCCTGCAACAGCAGCCACCAGAGGGGGCGTCCCTCCCACACCCCCCCTGCACCAGTGACCCCGGTGGGCAGGGCTCTACTGGCCCACCCACTTGCCCCTTGGGCCTACCACCCTGGAGGACAGACACTCCTCCCTTAGCGTCCTCTGTCACCTGAGCCCTTCCAGCTGGCGGCACCGGACCCATGGACGTCCTACAGAGCAGCTGGCTCTGTGGGCCCTGGGTGTGCCCGGCGCAGACGTGGGCGTGCGCCACCAGCTCCTCTGGCCTCGTCTGTCCACTGACAGCTGGGTGGAGGCATCTGCCATCTGCTCCCTCTCCTGGTCCCACTGCTTCCCAGCCTGGCTGTGGCCCGAGGGACAGGGCTGCAGTGCAGAGGGGGCCTGAGAAGGTCGCATGGGCCTGGCCACCATTCCAAGGATGAGTGTGGCGCCAGGAGGCAGCTGGGCCGCCCCCACCCCCCACGGTGGCGCGGAGCGAGCCCGAGGGGACGTGGAGGAGACTGCAGCACGAGGTGCAGAAGAACCAGCTTTAATTGCAAGGAGAACTGACCGCTCTTGGTCGAGCGGACAGGACGTCAGTGGTCGTGGGGCTTCTCTGCATGGACCCTGGCGATGTGGGATGTGGCCGCTGGCAGGCCACACTGGCAGCGTCCCCACTAAGACTCAAAGTCCAGACAACCGTGGAGGCTGCTGGGAGGAGCCTGACCAAGCCCTCGGTCTGCCCGGGAAATCTGAGGCCCCCCCTGGAGAGGACCCTCACCTCCCCTCGCCAGCTGTCCCTGTGCTGCTGGTGCCACAGGGGCTCTGCCCTGAGATCTGGCTTAACCCTCAGATGTGGCCCCTCCCAGCTGCGGTCCTCCCAGCCTCTGCCAAAACTGCGGCAAACGCATGGCACAGCCCGTGGTTGTGCCCGAGAACACACGTGCATTCCTCACGCCTTGCTGTGGCGTCGTCAGTCTCTGCTTGGCCGGCCCTGGCGTTGGGCTGTGAACGTGGCCAGGGTGAGCGTGTCCTTATTTAAGTGCGTCTGGGCCCAGGTGGAGCTGTGTAGCCCGTGCTACCTGACGCTGCCGTAATTTATATCTGCGACAAATACAGCCCGGGCTCCACTGTGTGTCACCGCCTCGCTCCTCTTTGTGCCCCAGGCCCAGTGCATGGGGAGGGGTGGTTTGTAGCCTGGCAGCCTCCGGGGAGCCCTGTGGGGAGGGCGGGCCGAGGCGGGGCCCATGGAGGACCTGGGTCAGAGATGTCCCTATGCCCCCCGGGAACCGCCGACTGCCTGAGTGTGGGCCGAGGACAGGGAGGCACGTACAACGCCACAAAGGCGAGCCCCGTGAATCTATGGTAAAACCCCGCCGTGGAGCCGTGGAACCGGCCGCCCGCTGACACTGCGGCCTCCGGCGGGCGCGGGCCGGGCGCTAGCAGGGAGCGGGGAGCAGCGGGGCCCGCACGTCGTCCTCGGCGGCCCGCGCTGGCCGGGCGAGGCCCCGCAGCGCCTGCAGGAGGGCCAGCGCCAGGCGCACGAGCAGCCGCAGCAGCAGGAAGGCGGAGGGCACGGCGATCTGCATGAGGTGGAAGATGGCCGTGCTGAACCGGCTCAGGAAGCAGGTGGAGGCGAAGGCCAGCAGGCTGGTGCAGGGGTACAGCGCGAGCTTGGCGAACATGAAGGCGTGCTCACGGCCCCCGAACCGCGCCGACGGCTGCAGCGTCTCGGGCCCGTGCAGCAGGGCGGCGGTCCACGTGGCGAACTGGAAGATGCTGGCGAAGAAGATGATGGCGCAGCTGATGCGCACGCGCGCGAGCTCGTCCCGCGGCTGCCGCGCGAAGGCCGAGGTCTGCTGGTAGGCCAGCGGGAGGCCGCCCACGAAGGCCAGCGAGAGCGCGTTGAGCAGCCCCATGGGCTGCGTGGCCTTGCGCACGTGCAGGAAGAGCGAGTGGTGGGCGAACCAGAGCAGGCCCACCGTGGCGAAGGAGCCGAAGTATGCCAGGAAGCGGGGCCCGGACTCCCGGAGCGCGGCCACCAGGCTGCCGTGGAACCTCTCGTCCACGTCCTTGGCGTCCGGGACATTGTCCTCGCTGCGGGTGTGAACAGGCGGCACGTGGGTGTCTGGTCGGGGCCGCGGCCCCCACCGGGCAGCTGGGTCCCACACGCCTGAGCGTCAGGGGGGTGGCGTGGGCTGGGGCGCGCTCAGTCCGCACGAGCCTGCACTCGCACAAGTTCAACTGCACGCCGTACTTTCTTTGCCGCCCGGTAGCCCTGCCCGCCAGACCAGAGCCTGCAGCCCCCCTGGCTGCCGTGGTTGGGTGCTTGTGAGGTCTGTCCGTCCCCATGAAGCCACCTGTCTCCGGGGGGGGACCCGCAGGCCTGAGGGGAGTCTGCCTCTGCGGTTCTGATCTGTGGGCCACGCATTATTGTGGGGAGCCGTTCTAAGGCTTCTCCCCTTACTAGCGCCTGCCGCTCCTGGTGGTGGCCCTTCTCCCCCATAGAGGGGCGACACCTGAGACGCTGTCCTTGCACGGCGCTGCGTGTTGGTGGGGGTGGGACACAGAGCCTGGTGCACGGCCTGGGGACCCCACCCAGGGGCTCAGGCCCAGCAGGGCAGGCGCCGTGCCTCTGGGTCCTGGAGGGTGGAGGAGAGAGTGTCCCATCCCGGGGCCCCCAAGTGCTGCGGCTCCCTGAGCTCGGGTGCCCTGGCCACAGCGTGGACGCAAAGTCAGGTCACTCAGAAGTTTAGGGCTAGGCCTCAGCACTACCAGTGGACACTTCCTCCCAATTTTTACACAGTCACAGTTAGGGCAGGAAAGGGCCACTCGGCACTGAGAGAACCGGGACTCTGGACTGTCGGGCACAGGACGTGAGGTCCGCTTCTCACGTGTTTAACGGAAGGAGAACGCGCTGAACCGCGACCGAGGAACAGGAGGCTGCCGGGAGGACGGCGTTTGCAACGAGGCAAACAAGAGCCTCCGAAGGGGCAGCGGGACAGCTGGGATCAGGCCTGCGACAGGCGGACGAGGTCCCGAGGGCGGAGGGCAGACCCTACAGGGGAGTGGGGGGTGGTGCTGGGTGGCGGGGCGGGGACCCTTACCAGATGTCCAGGATGAGGAGTGTGGCCACGATGGCGTAGACCCCGTCGCTGAAGGCCGCCACCCGCTCCTTGCTGAGGGGCTCCTGCCGGTCGAGGTCGAAGATCTCCACGCTGGGCGCGGGGGACGCCTGGGCGCCTGTGGGTGGGGCGGGAAGGGGCTGGCCAGGAGCAGGAGGGCCAGGCGAGGGGACCCCACGGGGATGCCTGCCCCAGCCGCGGGTGCTTGGGCCCTGGGAGCGGCCCGCGTGGGAACTCACCCATGAGCCTGCAGCGGCTCCAGCTGGCGGCCTTGCTGATGTAGGGGAGGAAGACGGCCATCGCCATCAGCAGGTAGGACTGCGTGAGACACACGGCACGTCAGGGCCCAGCAGGAGTCCTGCCGTGAGTGACCCGCTGGGAGTGGAGGCGAACAGGCGAGTCACACCTCCCCGAGGCGGACACCTGTGCGTGGCGGACACCTGTGCGTGGCAGACTCACCAGGCACGTCTGCGCCACCTCCCACAAGGGGCTGTCACTGGGTGACCGAAAGGAAGGAGACCCTGACAAGCTGCCACGTGGCGAACCTTGAAACGCCCGCTGGGTGCGGGGGGCCGGGCGCAGCAGCACCCTCGCGTGACCATTTCTGTGGAGCACTCGGTCCCCTGCCCCTCCGCCGCCCACTCACCGCCGGATAGAAGAACAGGGAGAAGCCGGCAGCCGCCAGGCACAGCACGGGGCCGCGGAGCACGATGTGTAGGACGTGCCGCCGGTACAGGGCGCGGTGCGCCGAGCCCTCGATCTGGGGGTTCAGGAGGTGCGGGAAGCGGAACGCGTACACCACGATCAGCGCCTGCGAGAGAGCGCGCCGCTCAGCACAGCGGGGGCCCTGCCCGCTCCGGGGCTGCGGCTGGGGTCTTGGCTCCGCCCACCACGCCAAGCACTCGGGGCACCCCCCTCCACCCCCCCACCGCGTCCCCGCAGCTGTCAGGGAGCCAACACGCCACGCCCGCCAGCGGGCCGGGGCTGCGCGAGGACACGCATGCGCGCAGGGGCAGGGGCGCGGGCGTCCTACCTGCACGGCCCCGATGGCGACCACGCACATGCAGAACAGGAAGATGCCCAGCGGCACCTCGGGGAAGGTCACCATTAAGGAAAACTGCAGCCAGAAGAGAGAGCGCCTGCAGGCCCCGCAGCCTGGGCCCCGCAGCCTGGGCCCCGCAGCCTGGGCCCCGCAGCCTCGGCCCCGCAGCAGAGCCCGGTGGCCGGCCAGGGCCTCCCCAGGGCAACTCCGTGGCACGCTTGCGCTGAGGCTGGGCTCACGGAAACCCAGGCCCCAAGTGAGTCAGTGGGGGACGAGGGTGTGGGGGCCACGCACTACAGCAAGCCTGGGATGGTTGAGGGCAGGCGGGGGCATGGAGGGGACACCACCATCCAGCTTGGGAACCGCAGGGACATCCCTCACCAGGCCGATACGACTGCCATCCGGAACCCCTCTCTTCCCAGCTGTGCAACCCAGGCCTCCCCACCCCCGTCTGCGTCCCTGCAGAGGGACAGTCGTGGGCTGTGAGCCCCCGCCCGGCGGGTCCCCGGGGCCCTCTGTGAGGCCTGGGAGGTCGCAGCACTCACTGTGAACGGGAGGAAGGTGATGGTCATCATGCAGGCCTGGGATGGAGGAGGGACGGCCAGCAGGTCACTCCAGGCTGGTCGTCCCACCCGCCCGCCAAGAGCCCTGAGGAGCGGCCGGGTGGGGACAGGGCGCTGGAGAAGCCCAGGGCGCTTCTGCCCCGGGGGGCGGACTCCACACCCCGAGACGAGGGGGACTCACCAGGTTGAGCAGGGCCAGCGTGTCATCGATCCTCGCAACCACCTGGAACAACCTACGAGGAGAAACAGGGAGGACGCACGTTCACAAAGCGGGGTCAGCGGCGTTAAACACTCGCGCTCTGCAGGACTCTCTGATGACATCAAATACATCACTCAGTGCATGCGCCAGAGCCCAAGCCTGTGGGTTTCCCTGCACCCCCAGCGCCCTGCGAGCGTTTCCTTGCTGAGGGCGCCCCACCCCACCTCTCTCAAGCACCCCAGTTGGGTCTTGCTTGGGTCCTCTACAGCTCGGGGGCCCTATTTCCTTAGGATCCGAAGAAACCACTGACTTAAGAGAAAGCTCAGGCCCCAGGGCTTAGGTCCTGCGGCCTCGTCCTCCTGGCCAGAGACTGGGGACAATGATGCAGGGCCGTGCCCCGACTCCCGCCCCAGCACCGCGGCACAGGGAGCAGAGGGCGTCAACCTGCACCCCGCCCTGTGCCCTCGTCGGCTCCAGCAGGTAGTAACCCAGACCAGTGTGCACGTCACCCCATTTCATCAGGCCCGTGAGCCAGGGGTCCCAACCTTTCTGGCACCAGGGGCCGGTGCCCCATGAGAACCTAATGGCTGAGGATCTGAGGTGGAGCGGAGGCGGTGATGCTGGCGCTGGGGAGCGGCTACCGATACAGGTGACCCTTTGCGCGCCGGCCCGCCCTCACCTCCTGCTGTGGGGCCCGGCTCCTAACAGGCCACGGACCGGTACCGGTCCGCGGTCCGGGGACCCCTCTGTAAATGGTGAGCCCTGCCACTGCTGCATGCACAGGAGGAAGAGGAGGCCTGGGGTGAGGACTCTGGTGAGAGGCAGGGAAGGGCTCAGCCCAGGAAGTGAGGGGTGCTTGACGCCCCAAGAAGGTCGCTGGTACCGGGAGTGCAAGCTTTCTGCCGTGCTGACCCCAGCCAGGGGGGGCTGCCGTCCCCAGGCTTACGCACTGAAGGCAGGCCCGCCAGACCCGCACCTCGTGTGAGCGGCCCAGGCCACGGTCACGAGGAGAAACGTCATCAGGTAGACGGCAATCCTGGTTGCGAGGAGTCTCTGCACGCTCTTGTCAAACTGCTGCGGGGAGGAGCACAACGTCAGGCGCCCGGCGGTGCCAGTGCGGATGGGCCTTCTGAGCCCAGCAGGTCCCTCCGAGCGGGGCTCCAGAGCAGTCACCATGTGGGGTGCTGGCTGCCCAAACCAGGTCCCACCCCAGCTTTTCTATTAATCCTCACCGAAACCCTGCGAGGAGCATCGTTATAGCCTTCGCAAATGAAAAAGCCAAACTGAGCACAGGCAGCCGGGCCGAGCACGCTAGTGGGGATGGGGCCGCCACCAGGCAGAGGTGCGGTGGGCCCTGCACCACACGCCCTCACCCATCTGCCTCGAGGACGCCCCATCCACGCGCCAGGCAGGCAGGCCACCCTCTCCCCGAGGGACGCGCCAGGGGCAGCAGGCTGAGGCGCCTCACCATGACTCGACGCCCGGCAGGCCCGCGCACCTTCCTTCCCAGCCCGCCCCCGGGGCTCCCCATGAGGACAATGCCTCTGTCTGCAGGCCAGGGTCTGCTGGCCCGGTCTGGGCTCGTGGACCTCACCCGCACACCGGATGTTGCAGGCGGTGCCCAAGTACCTGTTCTGGGGAGATCTCCGTGTGGGTCACAGGCAGGATCTGTGGGAACAAGGACAAAGGGAATTGAGATACTCCTTGGGCGCTAGGGTGTCGGGGGCTCGGGCCAGTGTTGGGTGGCGCCCCCAAAGCTGCCGGGGCGCACGACCCGGGTCCTGGGCAAGGGGTGGGGCAGGGGGAGGCTCTGAGCTGCGGGGCCCCACACAGACCATGACGGTGGCGATTATGGACAGCAGGGCGTCGCTGAAGCTGAGCATGCGGTGGGAGTGCTGGGTCCCGTCGGCAGCGTCCTCGTCCCCGGCGGCGCCACAGTCTCCCTGCACGCACAGGGCTGGCTCCGGCGTCCCGGGCCCGGACATGGTGGGGCCTGGGAAGAAGCGCAGGTCTGAGCGTGCCGGGTGCCGCCCAGCTGGAAGGAAGGTCACCACGCGAAGGTCAAATGCGCTCTACGCACTAGCAAGAAGCAGCCTGAGAACGATTTTAAGGGGACAGTTCCATTTATAGCAGCATCAAAATACTCAGGAGCAGAGTCAACGAAGGAAGCACGAGGCACTGTTGAAAGAGATCAATTACAGGCCTACACAACCAGAAAGACACCCTGGGCTCGTGGCCCGCACGACCCGATGGCCATCATTACGGCGACATACTTCCCCACTCATCTACAGCGGCAACGGAGTCCCTATCAAAAGGCCAACTTTACATCGTGTCGGGTTGAGTTTGCTGAAAAAGTTTTAAAAAATGTTGCACCTGTGTCCATGAGGAACATTGGTCTTTGGTTTCCTTCCTGTGCAATTTGTCAAATCTGCTCCGAATAAAGCCATTCTGACAAAGCGAGCTGGAAATACTGCCTTCGCCAGGTTTAAGGGGACGTTTAGAACTGGGTTTATTTCTTTTTTGACAGTTTGGTGTGGAACTCCCAGCGAAGACGTCCAGCTCTGGAGTCCCTTTGAGGGAATGTTTTCAACCACAAGTCCAGTGCTTTAACAGACGGACAGCCACTTCAGTATCTGCTCCCTGAGTTAGCTTGAGCAGGGTCTTTGCCCCTTTTCTGTAGGTTGTAGAGTTTATTGGCATAGTTGTATGTGTTCTCTGAGTATCCCTTTAGCTGTGATGCCACCTCATTTGTATCATCAATTTTTCTTTTTCTTGTTCAATTTGGGCAGATCTCTCTATTTTATTGATCTCAAAGAACTGGCTTTTGGTTTCATTGGTTTTCTCTATTATTTGTTTTGTTTCATTGATTTTCACTGTGCTATTATTCCTAATATTTACTACTTATTACATTGATAAATATCAATGACACTTATTGATATTTACTGTGTTATGTTATTCCTTTGGATTTCCTTTGCCCGTTTTCCTTACGATGGGTGCTGAGGTTGCTGATTTGAGGCTCACTGTACAGTAGTTTTAGACACATACCACAAATTTTGAAATGCTGCATTTTCATTTTCATTCAAAATTCTAATTCTCCTTTTGATTTCTCCTTTGCCCCACGAGTAGTGGGTCAAAAGGTTCAAACAGGTATTGGTTCATTCTAACTTTTTTCCATTGTCGCCAGGGAACATATTTGTTTCATATCCCATAACATGACCCATCATGGTAACTGCTGCTCATACACTTGAAAATGTGTCTCCTGCTGTTACTGTGTAGCGTGTTCTTTAGAAGTCGTTAGGTCAAGCTGATTCACGGTGCCTTTCTGGGTACCTCTTCCACCATTCACTATGAGTATGACACCTCCAACTGCAACTATGGGGTGTCTGTCTGTCCTGGCGGGTCCGTTAATTTTACTTCATGCATTTTAAAGCTTTACTACTGGGTGCAGAACTGCTTAGCATTGTTTTGTCTTTCTGATGCGTTTACCCTCCGTCACCTGAAACGACTCTCTTAATTTCCGGTAGTGTTCTTTGCTGGGAAACCTGCTCCAGAGTGCAGGTGTGTGGGGCTGAAGATCGCGTGTTCAGCTTCGGGCGTGCGTGTCCGCGGTGAGATCTCTAAGAACAAACGTCCACAGGCTCAGGAGGGAGGCGAGGCCTGGAGACACGGATCTGGGTTCAGACGGAGTTGCCAGAGTGGCTGCGGCAGTGCCAGCATGTAAAGGGGCTCTGCAAACACTCAGGAAGCGAAGTCTAAGCAGACGCTGGCTTCCCAAGCAACGACACCACTTAGAAGCCGCCACCCGATGCGAGGCGCGTGCGGATGCCCTCATGGCCTCCAAACCCAGACGCGCCTCCACGTCTGTCAGGTGTGCTGGCGGAGATCATCACCAGGTGTTCCACAAAACTGTTTTTGATCCTTTCCGCACTGCTTGAACCGTAGCTCTCTCAACTCCCCTCTCACGTTCCGTAGGTGTTTTCTTTTCCTTGTTCTCAGTGACAATCCGAGGCATCAGACAATTCTTTCACTTTCATTTCCGTAAACAACCGCAGCCCCTCTTCCTCCCCTCACAGCGAGAAGTGTTTCTGTGTCCAGAGTGCAGGACCCCCCACGCCCAGTCATTCCCCTCCCATCTTCTAGGGGCTTCTCTTCGCTGCTGCCACCTCTTCTCTACCAGCAGACTTCCTCCTGCCGCTGGGTCCCTTCCATCAGCTTTAAACATTTCAACACCACCTCATCCTTCCAGCTTCCATACTTCCTCCTCCACAGACGAACTTCCTGAGTCTCTGCCTCTCCCTTTCTTTATGCCTCCGTTTATGCTCACGTGTCACTGGCACCCCACCACTGCAATGGGGCTGTCCTTGGCAAGGTCACCAACGATCTCGTGATCTCGTCGTACAACTTTCATTCTCCTTCTTCTATTTGGCTGTTAAATAGACTCTGACACTCCTTTTTTATCTCTGGAACCGCCCTCTCTGGCTCCATGACAAAATGCTCCCTCGGTTTCCTTCCTGCTTCCCTGACTGCTCTTTCTCCAAACACCTGTCCCCTGTCTGAAGGCTCTAACCCTTCTCTATCTTCGCTGTCCTCACTGATTCTCTCTTCGTCTTTTAGAGAGTCAACTGCCATCCACGTGCCGAGGCCATTCAAATACCTGGAGTCCTTCCTGAGCTCCCAATCCTTGTACTCCACGTACCAGACAAATGCACTGGTTGGTGAAGCCATACGACTTGTGTGGAAGTCTAGCTGTATCACCTGTTGACCGTGGCCAAGTCATGACATTATCGAGTCCGTTTTCTCACCAAAAAAAGGGTGTGTGTGGGGGATTAGCCATACTCTGTCTTCTTCCCCAAGATATTCTAGGATAAGGACAAAGAACCACTACATAGAAGGAACTTATAAGCAATAAACTACCGCTGTTGTTATAAAGATGACACGTATTAGCCTGTCTGGACAGAGATTTTTAATAGCTTGAGATTCTGGAAAAATTAAGACGCTGACTGGGGCTTTCAAATCCATGTTTAAGTTTGAGAATGACTACTCTTACTGAAGGGGCTGCAGCTTCAAACACGTACATAAAACAGGTGACAAAAACGAGCCCAGCTGGTCAGGTGAGTGACTGTCTTACCTGAGGGGGCAGCTCTCGGTGGTTGGTAACACACGGGATTCTGGGTCCAATGTTGCCCGGTATGACTTTCCTACAGAAGCTGGAAAACTGGGTTTTTTAAAACGTACGTCCTTCAGTCTTTTAGTAACAACCCATTCCTTTAAGAAAAACGCTCACGCGGGGTCCCCACCAAACCAAACAAGCCAGGGCCACCCGCGGCGCCACCCAGCTTACTAAACGTCGCCGCGAGGCAGCGCTGCACCTGCCTCGAGGGCGGTTACGCGGGTCGGCCCCGCCCAGGTCCCCGCGGCGCTTTCTCACGCAGGTGCCGCGGCGACCGGCCTCCGCCGGCACGGCCACTGGGGGCGGTGGGCGGTGGGCGCTGGGCGCTGGGCGGGGAGCCGGGCTACCTGGGCGGGGGACCCCGCGGCCACTCCTCCGGGCGTCGGCGCCGCGGTCAATCGCCCGCCGAGAGGCGCGAGCCCGAGTGCCGGAAGTCGCCGGCGAGGCCGGCGGCGCCGCGCACGCGCAGCCCGCGACCAGGACTCTGCGCACGCGCAGTCTGCGGCCGCGGCGGAAGTGAGCGGCGGCGCTCTTCCTGGTCTGCGTCACGGCGTCGGGGCGGAAGCTGGTGCGGCTCGGGGCTGACGGTTGCTGAGCGGCCCCCGACGCCCCAAGTCCCGGGCCCCCGCTCGGCGCCCGCGGAGGGCCGCCGCCATGTCGCTGCTGCAGTCAGCGCTCGACTTCCTGGCGGGCCCGGGCTCCCTGAGCGGCGCCGCCGGCCGCGACCAGACCGACTTCGTGGGGCAGACGGTGGAGCTGGGCGAGCTGCGGCTGCGGGTGCGGCGGGTCCTGGCCGAGGGTGAGGCCCGCGCCGGGGGCCGGGGGTCAGCGCGGGGCGGGCGGGCGCGGGGCGGGCCGCGCGGGGTCGGGGGCGGGGGTCACGGCCGGGCGCGCGGGGTCAGGCGGGGACGAGGTGGTCACAGCAGGTGCGGGGCTGACGTGCGGCTGGTGGGGAGGCTGTGGCAGTGGAAGGCGATGGCGGGCAGGCGGAGAGCCTGCGTGAGGTGGGGACCACGGCGGAGGCCGAGGGCGAGGGACCCATAAGGCTGAGGCGGGAGTCTGGGGAGACCAGCGCGACCTGGCCCTTCCCTTGGCGTGGGGGGCTGCCGCGGGCGGTGGGACAGCACCGGACTTCTGGCGCCACCTTGTCGAAGGTGGGTGTTGGGACACGGGCGGTGCGGGTCCTGCCGCCCCGCTTCCGCCCCCTCCAGGTGAGCGGTTCCTCGCCCAGCCTGACCGGTCGGTGCGGAGGGATTTCCGGGTCCGTCTGGGGCTCGTCAGCTGTTCCCCTGCGTGGCGCTCCCAGCTTCCTGAGCGTCCTCTCTCGCGCTCACACGGCACTTGTCACCAGTGTCGGTGCAGTTCCCGCTCTCCAGTGGGTTCTCCTTACACTGTGTTTGGTGGCGCCCACAGGGGCGTGTCAGGTCGCTTGTGGCGCTGTAGGAAAGATCAAACTCCTCTGTGACAGCTGGCAGGGCTCAGCCTGTCCCGGTGGCCACCCCTCCTGCCATCTGTGCACAATTTGAGGTGGGGAACCCACTGACCCTTCTGCAGGCCTTGTTCCTAAAGGCCTGTGGGGCTCTCCTGGCCTCAGCACTGTCACACGCTCTTCCTCTCTCGGCTGTGGACCGACCCAGGCTCTTCCCGTGGTGGGGACTGGTACTTCGCCTGGCATTCTCTCACGCCTGTTGAGACAGCGAGAGTTCCCCCCACACCCCCGACCAATTCATTCACTCTGAAAATACCAGGCAGTTATCTCGGTTCTTTAAGAAGTTCACAGTGGACAGTCCGTGGCTGCTGCTTTGCAGAACTTGAAATTAGACACACGCTCCGGTGACAGAGGACAGCGCTGTGTGGGAGGACGCTCGGGGTGGGACAGACAGTGGGAGAGGGTTCTGAAGGGCCAGGCTGATGTGGGAGGGGAGGGAGTGTGCCCCCGCCAGGGACAGGAGCAGGGCCTGGGGCTAGGAGGAGTCACCGCCGTGGGGTGTCCAGGGTGAAGAGCGAGGAAGCGTGGCCAGCCCCTGTGGCTGTGCAGAAGGCCCCCCTCCCCTGCTGTCCAGGCAGGTCAGGAGCAGAGGGAGTCACGAGCCGGGGATTTCTCCCTCTCGAGCTGAACGGGTGGCTTGCGGTCTCTGAAACCTGTGAAGCCTCTTTCTGAACAGAAACGATAAAAGCCGCATCGGAGTCCTTCACGTAGCACAGCGACGCCAAAACACAGGCTGTAGAGAGTCAGGCGTCCAGGAGAAATACGGGAGGGTCCCGAGCCCTAAGCCCGTGGGTGCCAGCGTTGAGCCTTTCAAAATTCCTCAGGTTGCAGGAAAAAATGCATCTCCCGTGTGTCCTGGAGTCATCCCTTGGGGCTTGAGCAGGGGTCTGTAATCAGACACATTAACGAACCTGCGAGTAAACGAGTAAGTACTCCCACCGTGGGATAGTTAAGTTTTCAGACGACCCCACACCAGTTCACGTCGGGTCTTGGCCCAGGTAAACTTACAATAGATCGGGTTTTGCTGTCAGATGCTTTAGGGAAAAGATATGGATTGTCGTAGCTTTTGGGAATTCACACGACATGGTGTGGGCAGAGCTGTGGAGCCAGACAGCTCGCTAATCTTTCCAGACCCAGTGTCCGAATGGGTCCTGGGGTACATTCCTCCGTCGTCCCGCTGTGGACCCGCATGCACCTGCATCCCGCTGCCAGAGTGGGTGCCCGAGGTGTGCCACTGCTGCCGGGACGAGTGCCCGCCATGCACGCAAGGCCCTCGCCAGGGCGGTCCCCTCTGCGCGGGGATGAAGCCGTGCATGGCGGCTCCTCAGACAGTGAAGACGAGGCCTCAGCTGCCACAGAGCCCGAGGGGGGCTGGTCACGTGTGTCTCGTTAGATGTGACGCGGCATCTCAGCCCGTCAGCTGTGCTGGCAGGAGCTGTGGGTATTTCTTCTGCACCCAAGTCCTGTTTTTGTAACACACACACGCACACAGTCACATGTACGTGAGGAAGACGGGGAGCCCAGGTGCGGTCACGGCTGCCCCACCGGGCCGCCTCTCTCCCGGTGCAGGGACTGCGTGCGCGGTGTCATTCCCTGACCTGCCCTACACGTCAGCGTCACCGTTTTTATTCAGATTTTAACTTTGAGATTGTCGCAGATTCACCTGCGGTTGTAAGAAATGGCCAGAGAGCGCAGTACACCGTTCCATTTCCATGGGGGTGACGTCTGGACAGCTGGCGTCCCCTCCGGGATCTCGATATCGGTACAGTTGTGACACGGGAGTTCCCATCTGCACAAGGCCCCCGTGTCCTTTCGAGGCCACCCTGCCTCCCGCCCCTGGAAACAGCTCACCTGAGCTCTGTGGCTTGTGTCGGGGGGTCGCACGCTGTCCGTGGGACGGGCTGCTGTGAGCGCCCTCGTTTGTCTTGCCGCTCAGGTGTTCCACGGTGCCCAGGTGTGCTTGGCAGCGGGGCTGCTGTGACCCTGTGTGCCGGCTTCGTGAACGCGCTTCCGCTCCGTGAGCCCCGGCCTGCGGTTCTGGGTCAGGGCCGGTCGCACGTCCGTCTGTGTTCAGAGTGGCTGTGCCGTTTCCACGTTCCCACCGGCCGTCAGCTCCCCCGCTGTGACAGAGCCCCCCGCAGCCTGGGCGGCAAAACCCCAGGACTTCACTTTCTCGGTTCCAGAGGCTCGCGGTGCGAGGTCGCGGTGCGAGGTCGCGGTGTGGGCGGGCTGCTGCCCGGGAGGCCGCTCCTGTCCCAGCTCTTCATTCCCGTGGCGGCAGCGCCCCTGTGCGGCCTCCTCCAGCCTCGGCCACCCCCATGGGGGCACAGCCATGGGGGGCTTCGGCTTCGACACACGGAGTGTGGGGGACACGGTTGAGCCCATGACAAAGAGTGACCCGCTTTCCTCGTGACCCCGCCAGCGTCTGCGTCGCGTTTTTAGGGAGTGGGTGGGACAGGCGGGTGGTGACACCTCATCGCGGCTTTCATCCGCATCTCTCAGGCTGCTCACACACCAGTCCCGTCTGCTCGTCTTGGTGAACGGTCTCTTCCTGTCTGTCGCCCATTTTCTCATCTTCTTTTTGTCGTCGTTGACTTTGGAGGGTTCTTTGCAGATCCTGGACGCGCGTGTTCTGGACGCGAGGTCCGCGGGTGCTTTCTCTTAGCCGGCAGCTTGTCATTCTCTCCCTAAGCAGGCGCAAAGGTTTTCACGTCCGTGAATCCGCGTTGTTCGGTCACTCGTCCTGCGCCACTCCTGCTTGTGCCCCCGAGTCTGGGGGCTCTGCCCAGCTCCCAGCGCGAGCATTTTCTCTGGTTTTCTTTCCTACAAGTTTCCCAGTGTTACCTTTGTACTCGGTCTGAGGTCCTTGTCATAAGGCCTGACGGTGGCGGCAGAGTTCTCCTCTGCCTGAGGGCGTCCGGTTGCCCCCGCGCCCTGACGGCCAGCGCCGTGCTTCCTCCGGTGAATGCTTTGGCATCTTTATCAGAAATCGTGCGGCTGTTCCTGGGGTTTTCCCGTCCCACTGACCTCCTCCGGTACCGGCCTCCATCACAGCAGCCGTGTGACAGGGCGCGAGGCCCGGTGTCCTCGTCTTCAGTCGGGGAGAAGTCAGCAGTACGGACAAGTGGAACGAGTAATGCACGTCCGAGTCCCTACTCTCCAGGACTAAGCAGTGTTAGCTTTGAAAAGTTAGGTCTGGCTCCAGGACATTCAAACAGCGGGGGCGTTCACGGAGGGTTCCCTGTACTGGGTCTGAGGGTCACAGGGGGGGCTTCGCGTGTTGACGTGCCCCCTGCCCGGTGTCTGCCGGGGGGCCCGCCCTGCCGTAGTGCGCTGTCCTTGTCAGGTGGTGCTGAGATCGGCTGCTCGCACTGCCCTGAGGCTTTGTCCGTCTGTGTGAATGAGTGATTTTGATCTGTGTTTTCATTGTCTTTGCCTTCAAAAGCCAGGCGGGGCCTGTTTTCTTCTCCTAGGAGAGAGTTTGCAGACTCTGCTGCTTTCTCTCCTCAATGCTGTCTGTTTGCTCTTTCTATTTCATGGATTTTATTTGTCTCCTTTTATCTATCTTCTCGTATGGATTTATTTTAACTTTTCAACAGCTATGTTGAGATAAGTTGATACACCGCACGTGCATGTCCGGACACTGTTGGCACGCGCGGTGTGCGTTCACCCACACATGTGTCACGCAGTCAAAGCTGTGAGCACTGCCTCGCCACCAGGACACCCCCGGCCCCCCCTTCCCTCTGCCGTCCACCCCCGGCAGCCTCTGATTGTCACGGTCGATAGTGTGTATTTCCTAGAGTTTTCTATGAATGAAATCGTAAGCATATTTTCTGTTTTCCGGCGTTTTTCCTCAGCATAACACTCGCGGAGTCGTCCATGTCACTGCCTGTCACAGCAGCCCATCCTATCTGTTGCTGAGCCGTGCTCCGCTTGGGGCACCGCTAGTGGTGTCGAGGGCTGTTTTCTGTTGGGCCGTTAGGAGCATTTGCGTCCGTGTGTCCGTGTGCGGGGACCGTGGTTGTCCCTGGGCAGATAGCAGCAGCACGATGGCGGACGGGCCAGTGTCACCGCAGTGGTTACGCATGCCAGTCCCCACGAGCAGCACGTAAGCCTCCCACGGCCGCACCCTGGCCAGCCCTCGCTGTGGTCAGGCTCGACGCGCCGACGGGCTGGTTAGGTGGGCGGCAGTGTGGTGGCTTACACGTGGCTCCCTGCGGGCGGTGGCATCAGACGTGTCTTCGGGACACCCCTGCCGTCTTTTCTTGCCTGGCTGAGAACACGGACCTGCCTTGTTCCTGGTCCTGGGGCGAAGCCTGGGGCCACCCGCCACTAACCCGTTGGCCCTTCACAGGTGTCCCGCCTCGGGCTGAGCGAGTGTCCTCCTCTTCCTCGCTTGCTGGGAGTTCTTCATTTCGTGATGCAATTTTCCACCACAGGAAGCTAGAAAAAGCTCAAATTAAACCCCAAAACGATAGTATTATATTGATTTTCAACTGCGAAATCAGCTTTCCTTTGTCACAATGTATCATTTTTTATGTGTTGTTGGGTTTGATGTGCTACATTTTAATTTATTTAGAATTAAGGATTTCTTAAGAATTCTTTTGTCCGTGTTCATGTGTGATGTCCGTCTGTATGTACTTTTAATGTCCTTTTCTGTCACGCATTCAGATGGTGCTGTTAAATGTCGGTGGTGTGTCCTCGATCGGTCCCGGGCTCTCCCTGATCAGTCTGTCTGGAATTTGTCACTCCCGTTCACTTGTTGTCGGAGAACCGGCCTTGGCTTTGTTGATTTTCTCCGCTTTTTCTGTCATTGACCTCTGTTCTTACGTTTTTCCTTCCTGCCTCTGAAGCAGGACAATGAAAAACTAGCATTATACAAATTAGAGCTGTTTATTTTTTTTTTGCAGAAAACAAATTGCTACCCAAGGTCCGGTTTGTATGTTACTTGGTAAAGGTATTTTAAAAGCCTAATGTTGAGTAAAATCAGAGCACTGAACTGATACGTGTGTTTTTCTAATTTTCAGGCGGGTTCGCATTTGTATATGAAGCTCAAGATCTGGGAAGTGGCAGAGAGTATGCATTAAAGGTAAGGGGGTGGTTTTATGTGGGTTTTGGGCTTTTCAGAGGAAATCTCAAAGGGGCAGTTTCGGAGGGTCTGTCCCCATCACCTCGTTGGTTTCTTTCTTCCAGTCTGTTTCTGTGTCTTCCTCGTTTCCTCTGGGGGCGAGAAGCCACCAGCAGTGTCAGTGGACTTTGGGATGAGGACTCAGTAGGCCACCTGGGGGGACCGTGACCTCACAGTGAGGGTCCCACACACAGCAGGACTCAAACAACTGCTCGTGTAAACTGCGGCCCGCAGTGCCCCCGGGTGTCAGTCACATCAGGACAGCGGGAGGGGCGTCTGGGCGCGGGCCGAGGCGCCCTTGTCGGTCGGCGGAGCGGCCTGCCCCCCGTTGCTCAGCGGGGTGGGGGCCGGGACGTGGGCCTCGTTTCCACGGCGTCTCCTCTCCTTCTCTCTCATCGTCTTCTGCTTCGGCCCGCGTGCAGCAGAGGGCCCCGTGTGTGTTTGTCGTGTGTCCTCGGATCATCAGGGACCATTTCCACGGCCTCTGACGTCCCTCGGGGCGTGCAGAGGCCGGGTGGAGATGGAGTGGCGTCTGCTCTCCCGGCCGCGGGGCGGGGCGGGGCGGCGCGGCTGCTGACCGTGTCTCCGCTCTCTCCTGCTGCAGAGACTGCTGTCCGACGAGGAGGAGAAGAACAGAGCCATCATTCAGGAAGTGTGTTTCATGGTATCCTTCTCAGCGCCTCCCCGGGGAGGCGGGCACGGAGCTGAGGCGCCCGCCGCCGCCCTGCTCCCGACGCGCTCACGTTGCTTTTGCTCTTCCCGAGCTTCTCCGCAGGCCGTTTCTAGCGAACAGGAGCTTTTTCCACGTCCTTCACTCGCGAGCCGTAGTGGCTTTGGGAGTGGACGCGTGGGTCCTGCCCCAGAGGTCTCCGTGCTCGGGGTGGGCTGCTGTGCCCCTGGCCATCGCCAGGGCCCCTCGCGGGGCCTCAGCATCGCTTCTGACGAGCCGCCCCGGCCGCCAGATCGCTGGGCCGACGGCCCCGTGCACAGATGGTAGACGTGGGGCGCCCCTTGCTTGCCCTCCACCCCGGCACCCACTCTCCCTAAGCCGGGATCTTGTCCTTTGCTGCCAGACCTGTTTTTGGTCCCCTCTGCTCATAGCGAGCCCACCGGTGGCCTCAGCCCTGGGCGCTTGCCTCGCCGAGGCTTGGGGCACCTGCCACGGCTGACAGCTGCTCACATGCACCTGCAGCTCCCTCCCTGCACCCTTCCCGCCGGGTCCCGCCCTGTGGCGGCCTCACCCGCCCTCGCTCATCTCTGCTCAGTGGTCAGGCCCTTCAGTCCGCTCACGACTCGTGCCTTGATGTCACGAGTGCGGTGACTCTGAGTGTGCGGGCGTGGCGTTCTCCTTTAACGAGACACCTGCAGAAAAAGCTTTCCGGGCACCCCAACATCGTCCAGTTCTGTTCCGCGGCGTCCATAGGGAAGGAGGAGTCGGACACCGGGCAGGCGGAGTTCCTGCTGCTGACCGAGCTCTGCAGAGGTGAGCGCCCCGGCCCGGTGTCCGCGTGGGCGCCGGTGGCCCTGCGAGCAGCGCTGGCAGGCCTTGGGCCAGGGCGGGCGGCATTCCGAGGCCCTGCTCTGTGCACGGGGGGCAGCGCGGGTGACGCTACCGTGTCCTTCCGGTGACGCGTGGACCCCCGTGCACTCTGCAGGTGACACATGGCCCCTGCTGGTAACGCACGGCTCCCGTGTGCTCTGGTGGCCTCTGGGCTCTTAGCCAGGTCACTGTCTGGGGCGCAGACACGTCTGCACTGCTTCAGTCTTGGGGTTCAGCAGGGTCTGCGTGGTCCATTTCTCAAGTGAGGTCACGTGCTAAAGGAGGTGCCAGCGGCGGGGCCTGGTGTTGGCTGCTCGCTGTGCCCACCTGTATGGGGCAGTGTGGCTCTGGTGACAGGGCACCCTCAGGAGCACGTGCCCGCACCACCAGTTGGGTGCTGCGTACGAGGCTGGGGGCTGAACACTTGGGGTGCTTGTGGGTCGGCAGGGGTTGCCTGGCACAGGGAAGGATCCACTGTAGGCAGGTCTTCGCGGAGGGGGGTGATGTGGGTGCCCGCCCGCGAGCCTCCCCGCCCCTCCTGGTAGCCCACAGGCCTTGCCCTGCCCCTCCCCCCGCGGTGGTCTGTCCAGCCCCTGCGGAGTTGTTTTCAAGGATCCCCCCCCTCACTGACGTGAGGGTCCCTCTGTACACCGGCTCATTGGCTCTCCCCCTGCCACCTGGCTGTCACTGTGTCCCCCAGTCCCTCCGGAGGGTGGGGGCAAGTCTGTGAGGCAGGCGTGGCCGGGACAGGACAGTGGGCTGGGCTGTGGGGCGAGAGCAGCGGGCTGGTGCTCAGCCCCAGAGCGTGGGCAGATTGGGGAGCCAGAGCTGAGGTGGGGGGGTGGGCTGTGCGTGTGGGATGCAGATGCCAGAGTCCGCGGCTGCTGGGGGAGCACACAGGCCCCGGCCGCAGCTGTCCTTGGTGCTGACGGCCGTAAGGTGACACGGTCTGTGAAGAGCCCTGACACCGTGGACGTGTCGGAGGTCCACGCTGGCGCCCACGCCGCACCCCTCTGCGGTGTAGACACTGCTGCACAGGGCCAGTGACTCACCAGACAGCCCACAGAGACCCCAGCCTGCTCCCAGAGGCGGGGCTGGTGGTTCTGAGTGTCCAGGAAAGGTGGCCCAGGAGTGGGGTGCGCAGTTGACACTCTGAGCATTGACGACCTGTGGAAGGTGGTGTTAGAGGCAGGGAACGAAAGGGGGAGGGGCAGCCCGGGCAGGGCCTCACTGTGGGTTCTGCACTGCGTAGCTGAGGTGGCCCAGGGCCTGGGCCGGGAGCGGGCTGTGGGGACTGAGCAGAAGGCGGGGCCCCTCTGGGAAGAGGCTGTGGGGACGGTGCCCGGGAGGAGTGGCTGGGGTGCCACGGAGTGTGGGCAGCCTGTGGAGCTGGGCCTGCAGCCCTGAACGCGGTGTCCCCGGCAGAGAGCGGCCCGGTCCGGGCGGGGCCTCGGGTCCCTGGCGCACGGGGAGCCCGCACTGTCACCACGTGCTCGTCCCACGTGCCATGAGTGCTCACTGAGGCCCCCGCTGACAGGCGGGACAGCCGTGTGTCGCTCACGGAGACAGAGCGGTGGTTTCACGAGGGACAGTTGGGAAAGGGGGGTGTGTGTGTGGTCTCCTCGGCAGCGGCCAGCTCAGCGGCTCCGTGGGGCCGGAGGCCTGCGGGGCCCGCGCGGTCCCGGCCTGGCTGGCGGGTCCCTCCCCGCGGCCGGTCAGCATCTGTGGCCCCCCGGTGATGTGCATTTGGTCCCCTTTTAGGACAGCTGGTGGAGTTTTTAAAGAAAAACGAGTCTAAAGGGCCACTCTCGTGCGACACCATCCTGAAGATTTTCTACCAGGTGTGCAGGGCCGTGCAGCACATGCACCGGCAGAAGCCGCCCATCATCCACAGAGACCTCAAGGTACCGCCCCCGGCCGGCCCCGGCCCCGGCTGGCAGGGTCTAGCTCGCGGGCCCCGTGTGCGAGGCTGCGGCGTCTGACGAGCCTGGCTCCCTGCGCCCTCGTGTGGTGGGCGGTCCCCGTGTCCCGCTGGCCCTGGCGTGGGCCGGTCGTGGGGCTTCGGCGTCATTCTCTTGGAAGGCGTCGCCGTCTTTCGTGTGCAGTGTCACGTGGGTTCCCCTTCAGGAAGGCGCCCGCGGAAGCGTCAGAGTTGCCGCTCTCTGAGAAGCCCCGTGTTGGGGGTGTGTGTGGCCTGCGGGCACTCGGGGGCTGGTGTGCTGAGGGCACACTTCTCCGCAGGGCCCCTGCAGCTGCCACCACAGCCCCGTCGTGCTTCGTGTCTTGGCGGAGCCCTCTCTGTCCTGGGCGTGGAATCCCGAAGCCCCATGCTTGGGGCCAGGGTCCCCCCGTGTGCCGTGGCCGTGCTGCTCTCCTGGCACCTTGGCCCCGTGGCCGGCCCTCGCCGGAGCCTCACGCAGCTCGCGTCTGCTGCTCTGGGACCACCGGCTCTTCTTGGCCTCGTGTCTCCATGTGAAGTTTCAATCGGTTTGACAGGTTCCGCCCCCACACTCTCAGGACCGTGATTGGGATTGCCTGGAGCCCCAGAGCAGGCGCCCACACGCTTTGTTCAGGAAGGGCCAGGCCACGGACGTTGGGGCCCCGTTGGGCAGGGAGCGTGTGGGCTGCCCGGGGCCTGCGCTGGGGAGCCTCCGGCTCCTGTTGGTTTCCAAGCGCTGCCGTGCTTGGAAGCCGTCCCCAGCCGTCCCCAGCCGTCCCCAGCCGTCCCCAGCCGTCCCCAGCCTTCGGCCCTGCAGAGGGCGGGCTGGGCGGTGATCCCGGCCTCAGGCCGCGGACCTGCTGTCCGGTGACCAGGGCAGGGTCCTGCGTTGGTGTTGGGAGCCTGGTCTGGTTCTGTTTGCTTTGGATTTTAAGGTTTTATCTCAGTTGTTTACAGTTGTCTGGCTCAGAGTCTTTTGTATGTTTTCTGTTACAGTTTTTCTTGTTTTTTGATGTATTTGATGGCTCTTAATGGGGATGTTAATGATTTTCACTATCTAACCACCTTTTCTAAAGGTTTTTGTTGTATATCCCATTTTTTTGTTGGACTTATCTTTGATTCATGGTTGATTTTAAATTTTTTCTTATTTTACTGAATTATCCATTTTTAAAGGTACACGTACTGATTTTGGTCAGGAGGGTTGAGACACCGTTTTCCCCTTTGCTGGAGGAAGGCCTCTTGCTGACCGTCTGAGCCCTCCCGGGGGGCTGTCTGCGCCCCGAGCTCACCGGTGCCTTCTGACCCTGCAGGTGGAGAACTTGCTGCTGAGTAGCCAGGGGACGGTGAAGCTGTGTGACTTCGGCAGCGCCACCACCATCTCGCACTTCCCCGACTACAGCTGGAGCGCCCAGCAGCGCGCCCTGGTGGAGGAGGAGGTGAGGCGGGCAGCGCGCGTGGCGAGTCCGGGGTCCTCGGCAGGCTGCGCGCGTCCCCGTGGTGCTGGACCTGTGCCCTCGGGGCAGGCTGGGGGGCTGTGCTAGATGGGAGGGTCCGTGCCGGCCTCCAGCGACAAGGCGCTCGAGGGTTACGGGAGGGGTACGTTCATACACGGTGCGGGGTCGTGCGCCTGCAGCGCGATGGCTTCCTGTGCGGGCACCCCTGCACCCCACTTGGGGCTGCCCGCCTCGCCTCCCCTGTGCTCTGGGCCAGTCTGCCCCAGCAGAGCATGGGGGTGGCTCATTTCTGGGGGTGCAGGAGCCGTCTGCACCCTTGGTTGGCGCTGGGTGTCGCGCACGTGTGTGCCCGGCCGTGGCCGAGCTCAGAGCCGGCCTTCGAGTGGAGAGCAGTTGGTCACACTCGGCACGTGTCCCCGTTTCCCCTGTCCTGCCGCAGTCACGGCTCTGTTGAAGGTTCCCACAGGAACCTGGGGCCTTGGGGGTTGGTGTTAGTGTGTTTGCCACGCGCTGAGGCACGCCAGCTCCCATCTGTCACACGTCCCGCCCTGTGTTTCGGGTCTTGGGTCCGTCCTTCCTGCCGTTACTGAAGCCTGTAGCGTAAACCGCTTCGTTTCGTACACACGCGCGGCCCACCTTTCAGAGCTGGCTTTGGGCCGCTGTGAACGGCCGCCTGCGAGGTGAACGCGGCACGGGGGTCAGCGTGAGGGCACGGGCCTGGCTGCTCGAGCCAGCGCCGGGCGCCACGCGAGATGGGCGGGGACGAGCAACTCTGCAGGCGGGCAGTGGGGTGGGGGCCGGCAGCCTGCGACCTTTCTGCAGTGCAGCGACATGGACGCGAGTGTCGGGCGGCCTGGGCGGCGGTTCACAGTGCAAGCGCCATGCCGGTAACGTCCCTCTGCCATGTGCGTGTCCCCTTCAGATCACCAGGAACACGACCCCCACGTACCGCACGCCGGAAGCCGTGGACCTGTACTCGCACTTCCCCATCGGCGAGAAGCAGGACATCTGGGTGAGGCCATGGTGGCACTGGCTGTCATCGCCGGAGGAGGGCTGAATAGAAACGGGGCGTGTGTGTGGGGCAGACGGGGTGCCGGCACCGGTCTGCGCCCGTAGGCCTGACACTGCTCCCCTGAAACGGACACCCGCCCTCCGGGGCACAGCCCTGCAGAGCGGCTGGGACTTCACGGAGCCGTGGCCTGCGTGGCCACACCCCGGGCATCCCAGGTGGCCTTAAGGCTTTACACTCGCCTGGCGACGGCCAGAGTGAGGTCTGGGGTTGCTGGGTGGGCGTCATGCCCAGCAGTGCTCCCACGGGTGTCTGCTGACCCCCACCCCCGCCACTGAGCACTGGTGGCTTGTGGCCTCCCTGAGAGCAGGGACAGTGACGCCTCAACCCTAGACGACCACCCTGTGGCCTGGCACCTCGCGGCTCAGGTTCCAGACTCTGACTCGGTGCGGGCAGACCAGGCGTGGTCAGCCACAGACGGCAGACTGGACCTTGACTGTCTCCCTGGAGATTCGGGGACAGGCCATACCCTGCCCTCCGTCCCTGTGCCCCGGCCTTTGTCCTCACCCCTCGCCTCCATCCCCCCGCCCCGCCCCGCAGGCCCTGGGCTGCATTCTGTACCTGCTGTGCTTCCGGCAGCACCCGTTCGAGGATGGAGCGAAGCTGCGCATCGTCAACGGGAAGTACTCGATCCCTGCCGACGACACCCAGTACTCCGTGTTCCACGGCCTCATCCGTGAGTCCCGCGTGCAGGGCCGTGGGGGACGCGCGCCCTCACGCCCCGTCACCCCGGGGGCCGCGCCGGGCAGCCTCCCCCCGCGGGCTTTGCCGCGGCGCTGGGCGCTCGCCCTTTGTGAGCTCGCGGTGCCCGCAGGGGCGGTGCGGTTGACCAGTGACGTAGTGAAACGGTCCTCTGTGCGGGGCGGGGGACACGGCCTGAGCACGCGCTGCCCCCACTGCAGGCGCCACACTGAGGGTGAACCCCGAGGAGCGGCTGTCCATCACGGAGCTGGTGAACCAGCTGCAGGAGATCGCGGCCGCCAGGAACGTGAACCCTAAGTCGCCCATCACTGAGGTAGGGTGAACCGGAGACGGGTGAACTGGGTCGGTGACTCGGGACGTGTGGAGGAGAGGCCTGCCCGACCGGTCACCTCATGCTGCCCGCAGTCCCTGCAGCCCGGGTGTGCGCAGCACCATCCCCGCTGGGTCCCGGGAGACGCAGCTCCGAGCTGCCTCGCCCCTGGGGTTTGATGCAGTGACCCCTTGAGAACCTGCAGGTCACGTCTGACCCGAGTGACCCGCGGGCTTACAGCCCCTGGGGACAGGGCAGCGTTGCTGGTGCGGGGCGGGCAGGAGGCCGCGGCGCCGGGCCACACCATGCCGGTTGTCCAGGGCTGCGCTTTGCCGCCACAGCTCAGCTGGGAGCCGGGTCTCGACTGCGCAGCCCGCCACCCGCCACCCGCCAGCCGGCCCCGGTGGAGGCGGGAGGCACAGCAGCGTCCGGGCACAGCCACTGCCTCCATGTGGAGGTGCTTGCCGAGTGACCGCTATGAGTGGCCACTCTGGCCTGCGTGGCTGCCGTCGTGGCTCACCACCGCCCGGCAGGCTGGGGCCGCGGTCCGCCTCGTGCGGCAGGCGGCTTGCCCACCCGCTGACCGTGTGCTCTGAACCTCGCAGCTCCTGGAGCAGAACGGCGGCTACGGGAACGCGGTCCCGGCCCGGGGGCCACTCCCTCCCAGCGGCCCCGCGAACAGCGGCCACAGCACGAGTGAGTACTCTGCCTGTGCCCGCTCTCCATCCGGGGGTCATGGCCAGTCCCGCCTCTGGGACCCCGCCTGGCCCGCGACCTGAGGCTCGTCTCTGCTTGCAGGCCTGGCGCTCGCTGAGTACGACCAGCCATACGGCGGGCTGTTGGACATCCTGCGTGGGGGTCCCGGGCGCCTGCTCACAAACATCAAGGACACCTCCTCCAAGGTCATCCAGTCCGTCGCCAGGTGGGTCGAGGGCGTGGGCGCCTTGGCGACAGCGTGTGGGATCCCCCCTGGGTGGTGTGCACGGCCTGTAGCCCTGACACAGCCACCTCACGGGCCGCAGATCCCGGCGCCTTGGCCCTGCCGGACGGGGTCCTGGCCACCAAGGTCCCGGCCACCAAGGGCTCGCCCCCGCCGCGGGGGCCTCAGCGGAGGCAGAGGCGTGCTGGCATCTGGGACGGCGGCACCCTCGCCTGAGCGAGGCCCTGTGCACGCAGGCCGTGACCCTGCCTCCGCGCTAAGCGTCAGGGTGCTCAAGTGCAGGCCTGGCCTTCAGTGGGGCCGGCACAGGCGTCAGCGTCACCGTCAGGCCACCACTCTGTCCCAGCCGTTTCAGGAAGCTGTTTGTGGGAACTGAGCTGCAGGCCATCCTTGACATGTCACAGGTTCTCTGTCCCAGGGTCAGAATGTCGGTCCCTTGATCGTGATGAGTGTATTTCTCGTGACAGTCGTGGAAATCTCTTGATCACGTTTTATGTGTTTTTTCTGTACTGTGACTGTTTCGTGCTTTCGTCTGTGTCAGCATGGGTGAGGCACGTGAGCTTATGCGTGAGCATGTGCCTGTGTGTGTGAGCTGAGCACATGTGTATGTGCATGTGTGGAGTGTGTGCATGTGTGGCGTGGTGGTGCAGGGTGTGAAGGGTGTGTGAACATGGGCATGCAGTAGTCAGGAGTGCCTGTGCCCTTGTGAAGGGTATGTGAGCACAGGTGTGAGCGTTCGCATATGTGGACACACACTTGAGGGGTGAGCGCTGGTGAGTGAGCAGATGTGGGCTTGGGTGTGTGGGAGTGCATGTGACTGGTGTGTGAGCACTGGTGTGAGCGTGTATGCATGTGAGGGTAGTGTGAGAACTGCATGTGGGCAGGTGAACATGTGGAGTGTGAGCACTGGTGCGTGTGAGCAGTTGTGAGTGCACTGTGGGAGAGTGCTACTATGGGCTGTGAGCACTGGTGTGCGTGTGAGCAGGCGTGAGCATGTGGGGGGCTGTGAGCAGATGTGGGCGTAGTGTGAGGACATGTATATGTGGGCGCGTGTGAGGGGGGTTGAGCACTGGCGTGTGAGCATGTACACGTGAGTTGTGTGAACATTGGTGCACGCGTGGGCAGGTGTAGACGTGTGTGAGGGGTTTGTGAGCACTGGTAAGCATGTGAGCAGGTAGCGTGTGCATGTCCAGGGTGTAAGCACGTCTGTGCGTGTGGGCACGCGTGCCCCGGTGCATGGTGGGCACGGCCGTGGCCTTGGGCGCTGGGCACCTGACGTGGTCTGGAACAAGGGCAGCTCGGTGTCCGCCCCCGCCAGGTGTCCACATGCGTCTGTGGCCCTTGGCGACACCCAGATTCGGGTTAGCAAGTTGGTGTTTCCTGTGCTAGTGTGGGCCCGGGGCGGCCGGGGCTGAGGCTGGGTTCTGGTTGGGGGGGTGTGGACGGGGCAGGGATCACTCAGTGCTCACCTGTCGTCCTCGGGGCGGTGGACAGGGACGCTGTAGGTCCCTGGGCAGCCCGCTCTGCTGTAGGCAGAGCCCTCATCAGGCAGCGTGCAGGCGCGGCGGTCCTGGGGGCCTGACCTCGGAGGAGATCCCCGGCGTGCCCTCAGCTGCCTGCAGCCGGCCCGTGTCCTGGGAGCCGGCCAGGCCGGGCCTTCCTTCTGTGGTCTGCGTGTCTCTCGTGGGCTGGAGGTGCAGCTCCCCGCCGCCCATGGCCCTTGCCCACGTGCGGGAGGCCCCCAGGCCGCCCTGCCCCGCTGACCTCGGAGAAAGCCATGGGGTCCCCGAAGCGGGTGGACAGAGAGCCCGTGTTTGTGTGTGAGAGACGGAACGTTGCGAATGTGGCATCACTCTTTAATCTGCAAATTCCCAGTGATACAGATAAAGATTCTGACATTGTTTCCACAATTTTGATCTTAAAGTTCCTGTTTCCCAAAATTGCCAGCAGCGTTTTAAGAAACGAGACGAACGGGAGGTGAACCCTGTGATACGTACGTCGGGTTTTCCAGGCGTCGGTGTTGTCCGTTAAGTGGTTAGACCAGCGAGTAACGCCCACGTGTACGGGCAGTTACAGACGACACGGGGGCCGGTCAGTGGCCGGGGCTGAGACCGTTGGCACCTGTGGGAAAAGAAAGAATAACAGCCAGATACATCGATTCTGATGAGGTAGAAAACCTAATTGTGAAAAAACCTTTTGAAGGAAAAATTGGTAAACATAGAGTGCCGTTTTCATAACTGGCGTGAGGAAGCTTTCTTTTTAATTTTTAATTTTCGCTTGCTGTTGACATCCGCGTCGTGTGTGTTGGTTTCAGGTGCACAGCATAGTGGTGACGCCGCGTCCAGTGTCCCCTGGCGCCTGGCACGTAGCCGCTGCGGTGCTGCCGATGACATCGCTGTGCTTCACGGCCCCGTGAGGGAGACTCTTAAATAAACTGGGGAGGAAACGGGGAATAAATCCAACTTAGAAGTTCTCTAGTCCTCAAAAAACCTCACGTGGGTTTAAAATAACAAAAAGGTAACAGCACTGGTCGGTGGTAAACGTGTTCTAACTACGTGACTCACAGGGGGATAGCATCTGTCAGACGCAGCGAATTGTGAACACTCGTGGAAAAGTGGGAATCGCACGAGGCAGGTGACAGCACTGAGCGGGCTGTGGCAGGTGCTCGGCCTCCGTCCCTGGACGTGCCCCAGACCCCCGGCCCCCACGGGGGTCGCTGCCCGTCCCGGCCACACCTGCCGCGTTTGCCACGTGTTTGTTTCTGTTCTCTTTGTCACCGCCCTGGTGTCCTTCCTGTCCGTCTCCCACTCCCCTGCCTTTTTGGTTGTGATCGATCCTTTTCTGTGATTCTGTTGTCTCCGTTCTGCGCACGTCAGTTATGCATCCCTCCCCGGTTTTCAGCGTCGCTCTGTGGTTTGCAGCCGACGTGCAGAGGTCACCCACGTCCACTTTCTAACAGCCACTCCACAGGCGGGGCGTGCTGTAGGGTCACCATGGCAACCCTGACCTGGCCCCCTTGTCGCTGCCGTCACCCGTGTTGTCCGTGCACAAGCACACTCGTGTGGGACGTGTCGTTGCCATTACTGTTGGAACAAACTTATCTATTTGGTCAATTAGGGACAAGTTATAGTTTATCTTTGCTTCTTTCTTCCTGATGCTCTTTTGCTTTTTATGTGGATCTGAGTGTCTGACTTGTGTCATTTTTCTTCTCTGAACTTCTAACGTTCCTTGCACGGCAGGTACGCCGGCTGCAAATCCCTGCGGGTTTTGTCTGTCTGAGAAAGTCTGTGTTTTCCTTTGACTTTTGGAGGGTCGTTTCACAGGGCACAGAATTCTGAGTTGGTGGGTTTTAACACTTTACGTATCGATCCCGTTCTCTTCCGAGGAGCCGGTGGGATTCTTTCATTCCTCCGTGGGTGTGGTTCCCCCCACCCCCGGCTTCTCTCGGGGTCTGGTCTTCGTCTTTGAGTTTTGAGACCGTGGGTGAGAGGCCCGGGCGTGTCTTCCTGGTGTTCATCCCGCCAGGTGTTCTCCGGGACCCCTGGGTCTGTGGTTCGGGCACATTCTCATTCACGAGCGTCCTGAGTACTTCTGTCCACCCTCCCTTTCCCGCCAGCGTCCCCGTTACGTGGTTGCACCTTCTGCGGTTGTCACACGGCCCTTGGCCGCCCTGTCTGGGTTTTTGGTTGGTTCCTTCTGCTTCTCGGTTTCCCAAGATTCTGCTGGCGTGCTTGGAGCTTGGGAACCCGTCGCGCGTGCCGTCCGCCGAGCCCGCCGCAGGCGTCTTTTCTCAGCTCGTTCCTGGAACGCGCACCTTGTGCGCACGTGGCCCGCGTGCTCCTGCCGTCAGCACGTCAGCCGCGGTAGCTCTGCGGTCCTGCTCTGGTGGCTGCCGCATCCCCGCCACGTATGACTGTGTTGCCGGCTCTGTCTCTTAGACTGTCGCTGGCCTCTCTGCGTGCCTCGTGGATGGTTCGTGATGGCCCGACACGAGTACTGGTTGGAAGCTCTGTCGCACGTTTCTGTTACCGTCTGTCTTCAAAGCCAGCTCCCACCGCCACGCGTCTTAGGGGCATAGCACTGAGTTAAAATCCTGTCGCTGGGTCCGTGCTGCTCCAGCACGCACGGTATCTAATTTCTCATCCCCCTCCTGCGTGGACGTCAGCTTTACACCTGTGCACGTAGATGTGCACGCACCCCGGCGTGCGCAGATGCTGCGAGCCACATACGTGAGCCCATGAGTGTAACGCGCGTGCGCACCCACACACACTTACGCACACACACCCCCGATGGTGACACCGCTCCTCCACGGCTCTCCAGGACTCGCCGTGGTTTAAGATTGTGCTGCTGAACCGTAGAGATTTCCGGTAATGACCGAGTGCCTTTTACTTCCAGTTACGCGAAGGGGGATCTGGACATATCCTACATCACGTCCAGAATTGCAGGTACGTCAGCCAGCTTCTGCCGCGAGTGCCCGTCCGCGTCCTCCCGTGTGGGGCTGGGGCACGGGGCACTGGCCACAGGGCCGGGGGGCGGGGGCGTGAGGGCGTGGCCGGTGGGGAAGGAAGTGTGCCTCGTGGGCAGCCACACACTTGCCCGAGGTGTGGCTGGGACATCGGTCCCTGTGTCCGGTGCACCTCCAAGCCCTGTGGTAGACAGTGCTGTATCAACCCAGCTTCTCCCCTGCTCTGGAACTTTCTGGAACTCTGAGGTCATGAGAGGAATGATGCAAGGTCATGCAAATTTAAAACTGGGGTCTCCAGGCGAAAATCAAACCACACCAGACCCAGACACGCAGAGCCTCTGCCGTGCCCCAGGCCCGGAGCAGACCCTGGCGTCCAGCAGCACTGCTGGGGCCGCGGGTGGCCAGGGGGTCTGCACTCGCCCCTCTCCAGCCACCCAGGGGTGCCAGAAGCAGGCCAGTGGCTGGGCAGCCTGCCCTCGCCCCACACAGGCCCCGGGGCAGGCGGCCAGTGGCTGACGCCCGACGCGTGCTCTCTCTTTCAGTGATGTCCTTCCCGGCGGAAGGTGTGGAGTCGGCCATCAAAAACCACATAGAAGACGTGCGGCTGTTCCTGGACGCCAAGCACCCGGGACACTACGCCGTCTACAACCTATCCCCCAGGACGTACCGGCCGTCCCGGTTCCACAACCGGGTGAGTAGCGGGGCCCGGCCCCCTCAGGACGGCTGCCTCGGGGACCCGTCCTCGGCTCCGCACGGGCGAGACTGGCTCCTGGCCCCTCCCCCGGGGCTGTGGCGGGCGGAGGCTCCAGGAGTCCAGTCAGCGGGTCGAGTCAGGTCGGCCGAGCGTCGCCCGGGGCCCCGCGGTCTCCTGGTAAAGGAACCTTCGGGACGCAGACACTGCCACGGCTGACCCCGAGCGCCGAGCAGCGGGCCGGCTCCGAGCACTCGTCACCGAAGCTGCGGCTGCCTGGCACGAGGCCTGGGGCACGGGGGCGGGAGCCTGTGGGCAGGGTGGGGGACGCGCGCGTGCGGAGTCCCCGCCGAGCCCAGCCCTGCCCCGCAGGTCTCCGAGTGCGGCTGGGCAGCGCGGCGGGCCCCGGACCTGCACCGCCTGTACGGGCTCTGCCGGAGCATGCACGCGTGGCTGCGGCGGGACCCGAGGAACGTGTGCGTGGTGCACTGCGCGGTGAGTGCCAGGCCCCCGGTCCCGCCCTGCGCCTGGTGCGCCAGGGGGACAGGGACGGAAACGGACGGGCATCACGGGCAATGGTGCTGCCAGGGGGCTGAGGGGCCCGCGAGCGAGCGGCAGGCCGCGGTGCCGGCCTCCTGAGGACCGGGGCTGGCGCAGGGCCCGCCCTGGCGCCTGCAGCCGGCGGCTACGGGCTGCGTGTCCGGGCAGGCCTGCGCCCTGGCCCCCTGGGATCCGCCCTCGTCGGGCAGTGCGGACGCTGCACTCTCGGGGCACCCCGGGGCCCCTGCAGGGAAGACCACCCCCACAGGTGGCGGCAGCTTCTCTCTCTGGAACGCGGGGGCCCCCCCGCGGCATTCCTCCATCCCCCGGCGGGAGTCTTGCCGGCCACACTGGGGCCGGTCCGCCTCGCAGGGCGCCCGCCGTCCTCGCCCCGCCGGCTGGGGCTGAGGACCAGCCTCTCCCCCGTCCCCAGCTGCAGAGCAGGGCTCAGGCGTGCGGGCGTCACAGTGGCACCCGCAAATGCACGAAGGGTTAGCGCCTCCGACTGCTCCAGCAGTGACGAGGGTCTCGTCGGGGTGAGCGTGAGGCCCCGGGGGACAGGGAGTGAGCAGTGTCCAGCTGGAGGAGCTGGCCACCTTGTGCTCTGTGGGCTGGGCCAGCACGTCACTGGGTGCATTTCCGGAAGTTCCGGAACGTGCAGCCGGAGGCGGGGCCCTGCAGCCCCGGGGGAGGCAGGCGGGCGGCAGCCCGTGGTCCCCACGTGCGGCGTGTGACCGCCCCGCGCGTCTGTCCTAGGACGGGAGAGCCGCGTCGGCGGTGGCCGTGTGCTCCTTCCTGTGCTTCTGCCGGCTCTTCAGCACCGCGGAGGCCGCCGTCTACATGTTCAGCATGAAGCGCTGCCCGCCGGGCATTTGGCCGTCCCACAAAAGGTACCGGGCCTGCGCCTGGGGGCGTCGGGTGCGGCTCCTGTGACATACTGGCAGTTTGGTGCTGCTCTCTGTCACCTCACGACTTAGGGGAAGTGGGTTCTCAAAGCCTTCTTCTCGAAGGTCACACCCTTCCTCCCAGGTGGCTTCTCGTGTCACTCCCACTGGACACACTTGCCGCAGCGGGGGTGGCCGTTTGGATGCTCGGGTCTGAATCAGCTCCCATTCCGCCTCCACGGGAACGGCCGGCGTGGACAGCACAGACCCCGCGGTGGGGGCCGAGCCCCGCTCCCCACGCCTGGGGCCAGCAAGGGGTCCTCACGGGCCATTCCTCCCACCTCGGGTGGTGGCGCAGCTCGTGGGCAGTGGGGGAGGGAGGATCAGTGCCCTTCCTGGGGACCAGGCGTGGTGCAGTGTTAAGCCCCTCAGCCACCCGGGGAGCCAGCCACGCCGGTGTGTCTCCCGTGTCACTCGTGCAGAAGGGCCAAAGAGCAGGGCTTGGGCCGCCAAGCAAAATGATGGACGCTGACCCTTTAAACATCGACCTAGGAACCATTTTTTCTCCAGTATTCCGAATCCATTTGGGTCCCCGAGTCGTGCCTGTGGAGCAGCCGCTCCCAGTTGGGGGCAGAGCCGGGAAGAGGGTTGTTAGCCGTGCTGCGTGAGGCCCTGGGGCCCCACGCACATCCCAGGGTGCCTCCTGGGAGCCGTGCAGCGTGTGGAGCGCGTTCCCGCCCAGTGTTAGGCTCGTGCGTCTTCAGACCTGTTGAACAGCAGCGGCATCCCTGGGGAGCGGCAGACACCGCCAGCAGCGTCGCCGGCGGGCGGAGTTAGCGGGCGTGCCCCGTGAAGCGTGGGGCTTGGAGTCGGCTGTCTTGAGCCTCCACTGCGCAGTCACAGAGCAGGTGCAGACAGAGCCGGGGCCCGAGGGTGCCTCCCCGTGGGATGAGCACTCAAGACCTAGATGCCCCTGCAAGAGCTGGAGATACTCGTGGAGCAGGCGGGCGACGTGCAAGCCTTCAGCGGCGTGGGGACGGCGAGGAAATCCCGTGGGAAGGCCAGGTGGGAGGAGAGACCTGTGAGAGGCACCGAGCAGCCAGAAAGTGAAGAAAGTCGCCGAGATCTCCCCAAGTCAGGGACAGCGGCAGACCTCAGACAGAGGACACCACGGGGGGTCAGAAACGCCCGGGGAGCCCACCGCAGCGCTCCTGACCACAGCAGCGGAGGGGGCGCCGTCCTGCGGGCACACAGCGTGCCGTGAGAAGGGTCGTGTCCTGGGCCGTCGCAGGGCCACAGATCAGAAGAGCAGAAGCCATACAGGACACACCCTGAGTACAGGACACGTCCACAGGCCGAGGCGAGCGAAGCGAGGTCGGTGGCAGAAAGAGCTGGAAAGATCCCTGAGCGTCTCTGAGTTCACACACGGCCTCCTTCCAAACAGCCCGTGAGTCGAGGAGGAAGTCGGAAGGGAGAGCGGAAGTGTTTCCAACTGAACGGAAACGCCAGCGTCAGCTTCGGGACACGGAACCAGGACGTTGCTTCAAGGGCATCGAGAGCATTAAAATTTCTTTGGTTGAAAAAGGATTGTGTGCGCCGATGGGGCGCTCGGCACGCGGGTGCCGTGGCGTGGGCTGTGCGGGGGGCGCGTGTGCGAGCAGGTGTGCGGGCCGCACGAAGGCCACGTGTGACGGGCCGTGCGTCCTGCCCCTGCAGGTACATCGAGTACATGTGCGACATGGTGGCGGAGGAGCCCATCACGCCCCACAGCAAGCCGCTGCTGGTGCGGGCCGTCGTCATGACGCCCGTGCCGCTGTTCAACAAGCAGCGGAGTGGCTGCAGGCCCTTCTGCGAGGTCTACGTGGGGGACGAGCGCGTGGCCACCACGTCCCAGGAGTACGACAGGATGAGGTGAGTCAGCGGTGGGGCCGGCCTTGCCGCGGTTCGCCACGCGAGTGTCCGTCCCCTGGGAGGCCGGAGGGCGATGGCACTGGCACCGTCCACCTCGGTCTGGGCCATGAGCAGCGAGCAGCCTGTCCCCGGACGGCGGGTGGGAGGTCCCGAGACGTCAGGCCGAGGGGCGGCGTCTGAGAGGTCAGCCCCGAGCTGGTTTCGTAGCAAAACCAGCAGGAGCAGAGCGCGTGGATTTGGGCGCGCTGAGCTCGGGGCTTGCGCTTCCGGACGACCTCTCAGCTCTCGTCCGGCCTTCTAGGGATTTTAAGATCGAGGACGGCAGAGCGGTCATTCCCCTGGGCACGACGGTCCAAGGGGACGTGCTCATCGTGATATACCACGCGCGGTCCACCCTGGGCGGACGGCTGCAGGCCAAGGTGAGCGCCTCGTGGGCTGGGCCTGGCGCGGGGTCCCGTGGCTGCCCACCTCGTCCCCGCCACGCGGCGGCCCCGCCCGCCCCCGAGAGGCCTCTCGCTGCCGAGCCGCCATCCCACGGCCGGGCGCCCGAGGCCCTCGGAGCTCGTGACTGTTCTTCGGTGACGCGGGGCTCCGGGCGTCCCCCGTGTGCTCTCTCCGCAGATGGCCTCCATGAAGATGTTCCAGGTCCAGTTCCACACGGGGTTTGTGCCTCGGAACGCGGCCACCGTGAAGTTTGCCAAGTATGTTGGTGTCGTGCGTGGGGTCAGGGGGCGGAGGGCGCCGCGTGCTGACGCGCACAGCGCTGGTGACAGGTGTCCGCACACGGCCAGGCCGGGCTCCTGCCCCGGGTCTGCCCGCGGGGCCGGTTCGCTTCAGGGCCCCTCGACCGCGGCCGCCCGCGCCTCGCCTCGCGGGAGGTGGCAGCAGCAGACGGGGCGCTCACTGCCTGCGCCTCTGGTCGGCACCTGTGGCGTCGCCGTGCTCCGCTGGGCGGGGCTGGGAGGTGCCGGGGGGGGGGGCGCAGTCGGGCCTCCGAGGCAGAGGCGGCTGCAGCTGAGGAGCAGCTGTCCCATCCCGTCCCATCCTGTCCCGTCCCGTCCGGCACTCGGGTTCCCCGCGCCCTCCGGTCACACCGCCCCGTGAGGACGGCAGCTGTGGCCTAACGGTGCGCACAGGGCCCTCGGCCGCCGGCCCGATGCGGCCTGAGCTCGGCAGGACAGTTTCCGTGCGCGGGGTCTCCGCGCCTGCGGCCGCTCTTTCTGCTCGGTCTCACGCACACGCACGCGGGGGACACCCAGACTCAGGTGTGTTCCGGGACACCTCAGAGACGGCTGCCCCACAGGTCCCCAGCCTGCACCCCTTTGTCACTGGGACCAAGAGGCAGAAGTGATGGCCACAGTGACTCGGGCGCTGCACTCGGCAGACGGGGGCTCCCACGACTGAATGCTGTCGGGGGGTGGGGGCTCCGTGGGGCTCCGCACAGCGCGCGAGGCGGCGGCCGTGGGCCCCGGGCCTCGGGAAGAGCTCAGCCCGTGTGTTCGTAGCCCCGGAGACCCCGCAGAACACAGCAGTTCAGAGCCGATGGCCTCCAGCTGAGGAAAACTGATGGAGACACGGAAAGGGTCGCGGGCGGTACTGGGGCCTGGGGCGAGGTCTGCACGCCCCGTAGTGGAGTCCCATGAGGAGAGAGAGGCACAGGGACCTTCCTGGGTCGAGAGGACTGTTTCGTAATGCGCTGGTCACATGGTGCAGGAGCGTGCTGAAGGGCCCTCGGGTTTGTCACCAGCCTGCGAGTGGCGCCTCCAGCAGTGGGCCAGTCAAGGAGGGGGCTGCCGGGTGGCCCTGCGGTGCAGGAACGTGCTGTCCCTGGCAGGGCCCCTCATGCACACAGGGCCTGGAGTAGGACAGTGAGAGAGGGACCCGGGACCACGTGAGTGGGAGGTGCTGTCAGGTGAACCCGGGTGGCTGTGTCCCCCGTGCGGCGTCCTGTGAGTGAGGGCGGGTCCCCCCGCCGTCTGTGACACGGGTCAGCGCTGGGCCCTGTGCCCTCTGACACCCGGGGCCCTGGGGGCTGCTCCCGTACCTGCTCACAATCCCCATTGTGCCCTCACCCGCCTGCTGGGTGAGCGGGCGGACCGGGCCCGGGGCAGTCCCTGGGGGCCAGCGGGGAGGGGAGGCGGGGATGAGCTGAGCCCGCAGAGGTCATGTGCTCCTCTGCGGGGACCCCGCCGCGCCCCTCCACCCGTGCCGGCTGGCCTCCCTGGGGCTCCCCGCTCGCGGTTCCGGCGTCAGCTGCTCCTGTCTGGTTGAGGGGCCCCCTGTGTCGTCCTGCTGGCGCCCAGCCTGGAAGGGAGGTGGGCGGTGGTGGCCTCTGGGGTGGGAGGGAGGGGTGGGACAGTGGCTGCTCTCCACAGCGCTGTCTGTCACCTGCGGAGGCGGCTGTGTCCTCGCAGGGGTGGGCGGGGTCGAAACCGCTGGATGTCACCCAGTAGGACCGCGCGTGCTTACCAAGTACGTTTTGTCGCGTCCAGAGAAGTGAGAGGCAGAACCTGCTGTGGCTTTGCCACCTCGCCTGACACTGTCGCCCCGGCGGGCGCGGTCGCTTTGGGCCGTCGGCGCCACATGGGCACGGCAGAGGACGGGAGGGCCCCCCGTCGACACCCGGGTCTCAGAACCTGCGTCTCGCCTCTTGTCGCTTTGCTGTTTTGATGCACACGAGACGAGCACGCGGGTGTGGGTGGCGCAAAGCAAGGTGGACACGGGCGCCTGCAGGTGGGGGCGCTCGGCTGATCAACGCAGCGTGAGAGTCACTGGGGGTGGCGGCGGGACGTGTGACACACTGGAATTTCCGAGGGAGCGTAGGGCCATCGAGTCAGGACGGTCCAGTGACATGGCAGCCGATGTCGCCACTGCAGGCCACCCTGGGCTGCCCCGGGGAGCACTCAGGGACCAGCCCTCCAGGAGCTTGCCTGGTTCCCGTCCCCAGCCCGGCAGGCGCACCGCCCGTGCCTGCCCGCGCGTCTGGTCACCCGTCGCCGGCCCTCCTCGGGGGTTGTCGAGGCCGCGTCGTCATGGAGACGCGCTGAGCTCGTGGGCGGCCCCGTGGTGCGTGCGCCCGGTGCGCACAGACCAGAGCGAGATGCCGAGGCCCTCCTGTGCGCTCTGCTCTGGTGGATGCGGGGTGACCTGGGAAGCGTGTCACGGCCCTGTCTGACTGGCACGTGGCCCCTGCTGCAGGTATGATCTGGACGCGTGTGACATTCAGGAGAAGTACCCAGATCTGTTCCAAGTGAACCTGGAAGTGGAGGTGGAGCCCCGAGACAGGCCCAGCCGGGAGGCCCCGCCCTGGGAGAGTACGAGCATGCGGGGGCTGAACCCCAAAATACTGTTTTCCAGCCGGGACGAGCAGCAGGACATCCTGTCGAAATTTGGTGAGACCCTCGTTTTCTGAGCACAAGTCTGGTGGTCGGGCGCTCCGGCCGGACGCACCCTTCCTGGTCTGTTAGGCGCACGCGTGTCACAGGCAGGCGGGGCCTGCGAGGGTCGGGGCGGGCGCTGGCGGGGGCCGGCTTGCTGGACGCACGCCCGCTTCAGACGTGACCCGGGGGTCGGGGCTTCGCTCTGGCCCAAGGCGGCCGCGAGGCCCCCAGCGCTGCAGGGGCTGTTCCTTCATGACTCCAGCTCAGTCGTCCCGTTCAGAGCTGTCGCACGCACGTCGCAGGAGAGGGTGCCGGCCGCAGGGCGGGGCGGGCCCTCCCTCTGCGGCCGTGTCAGCGCTGCGCTCGCAGGTTTTACGTTTCCTGGGTGCAGACAGCTAGACCCTTGAAAACCGCGCGTGTGAGCACACGTGTGTACACGCGTTGCACGGTGCTTGTGCACACAGGTGTGCCCGGGGCAGGAGCCGGGCCTGACATCCCTTCACCCTGGCAGGGAAGCCGGAGCTCCCCCGGCAGCCGGGCTCCCCCGCGCAGTACGACGCCGAGACAGAGTCTCCCGACACGGAGCCCACGGAGCCAGAGTCCCCGCAGACCAGCAGCAGCACGGACACCAACCACTTCCTTCACACGCTGGACTGGCACGGTAGGCGCCGGCGGCAGTGGGGACGCGGGCCCCGAGCCCAGCCCTGGCGGTGTCCCCCGCCGTCCAGCCGCCTCAGCGTGCCCGTCCTTTCCAGAGGACAAAGACTCGGAGACGAGCCTAGGAAGTAACTTTGTCAAGGAGATGCCATCAGCCCCGGCTGAGGACGGAGGTGACAGCGAGCCGTCTGACGAGGACGCAGCAGCGTTCTCGGCTGAGAGCAGGGACACGGCTGACGAGGACACGCCGGGCCCAGCGGCGCGGGCGCCGGAGCGAGCCTCGGGGTTGGACGCGGACACGCCGGCCCCGCTGCAGGAGCCCGCGGAGCCGGGGGACGGCGTCGACCTCCTGGGGCTGCACTCGGAGGCGGGCCCTGCGCCCCCTGCACAGGCCTCCGCGGCCGCCCCCAGCAACGCCGACCTGCTCAGCTCCCTCTTGGGGACCCCTGAGGCTGCTGCAGAGGCCTCCCCAGGCGACCTCCTCGGTGGCGAGGACCCCCTGCTCTTCACAAGCCCAGCCCCTGCCCCAGGCACGCGCAGCGCGCCCCGTGACGGCCCCGGCCCCGCGCCTGCCGGTACGTGAGCTCTGCCAACCGCGCCGCGGGGCTCCCCGTGGGGCCGCGGGCCAGCACCCCCTGGAGGGGCTCGCGAGAGTGACACAGCACAGTGCGGTGGCACCTCGCCCCTCGTGCCCCGCCCCCCACCCGCACTCCTGCCCCAGGACCTGCTGGCCCTGCCCTCCTGGGCCGCCCTGCCCCTGGTGGTCGGGGCGGAGGGCGTGCCTGTCGTCACGGCGCCGTGATCTGCGTGCAGTGGCGGCTGACACTGGGCTCGGGTGTCATCACCGCGCTTGTCAGCACCTCGTCTCCACCTGCTGCTTAGGTGTCTCGACAGCCGACCCATTCGACTCTCTCCTGCTGACCTCCGACCTGGACGCCCCGGCCCAGCCCCAGCCAGACCCCTTCTGCGAATTTCTCAACGCAGACCCTCCTGCCCCGCCCGCGCCCTTCCCCTCCGCCCACAGCGCCCCGCCCCCGGCCTGCAGCGCGGACTTCCTGCAGCTGGGTAAGTGGCCAGCGCTGCTGCGGCCCTGGGCGGGCCCGGCGTGGCTGCCGGTCCCCCAACCCCAGGCAGATGTGGTGGGCTGCCCGGGACCCGCTCGGCCAGCACCGCCTCGGGCCAGCTGCACCAGCGAGCTGAGCTGTCTGTGGCTGTCTGTGGTTTAGGTGGAGCTTGTGGTTCACGGGTTCCCACAGGGCCCCCAGGGGACAGACCACACACTCCTGTCTTCCAGGGGACGTACCAGCAGAACTCAGCAAGGTGACAGCCTCGGCCAGCCACCCGGACCTGCTGGGAGGGTGGGAAGCGTGGGCCGAGGCGGCAGCCCCCACGCCAGCCACCGAAGGTAGGACGCTGGCCCTGGAGGCCAGTCCCCCTGCAGGGTGCCCACTGGGCCTGGCGCCTTTCCCCGCTTCACTGCCACATGGCCCTGGACCCCCCAGAAAGGGGCGAAGGGCAGGAGCACCGGCAGGACCTGGTGCCTGCACCCTGCTCAGGCCGCCCGCCCGCCAGGTGCGCACAGGTGCGGGTCTGCAGCCCCGAGGGCAGCGCAGCCCTGCGTCTCCCGTGCACGTGTGCGTGACGCCACCCGCACCACTTCCTGCCGACGTCACCCGGCACCCTGTTTTCCCGTGTCCCGTGGGTACTGCGTCCCCTGAAGGACCCTGGGAGACTGCGGGAGGTCCCCAGCGTCTGTGCTGTGGTTGGCATCTCAGGGCGACACCCTGGCCTTGGCGACACGGAGCTGAGCTGTGCTTCACTCTGTGGACACCTGCCCTCCCGCGCACCGAGACTGCCCGTTGGGAAGTGCCCACTCGCAAGTGGCCGTCAGGCGGCCGTGTAGACAGGCAGCCTCCCTGAGTGCCTCTTATCAGTTTGTCTGCCTGGGGCGATGCTGAGGCCTTGGTTGTCACCAAAGTGGGACGATGACACTGAGGATGCTGTTGTGTCTACCCAATAGGCTGTCAGTTATTTTAATTCGCATCCTCGTTAGAAGCGAGATTGACTGTGGTCTCATGTTTTTGGTTGCTTGCATTTTCTTCTGAGAGCTCTCGTGTCCTTTGACCGTCCCTTTGCACAGGGAGCTTGTCCTGTGCCCGTTACGAGTGGTCCGTGTGCACGGCCGTCTGTCGTGACTCACCGTCTGTCAGGCGGCCGTCCAGGAGCTCACTCAGATGTTCCGTGTGTGTTCCTACGAGACGTGAACTGGCTGCAGAGAAGCACTGCAGACGCGTCTGTGCCCAGGCCCCAGGGGCCCTCCCCCTGGTCCGAGCCACCCACCCGGGCCGGCCCGGGGGAGCAGGGGGCGGCGCCCCTGGGAGCACAGGGTGGGGTGGCAGCTCTCGCTTCACCTCACACCCTCGCCCTTCTCCAGGCCCTTTCTTCCCTCCCGCAGGCCAGTCGGCCCCTGCCGGCCCCCCGGCCCCTGCCGGCCCCCCGGCCAGCCAGACCAAGCCTCAGAGCCTGGACCCGTTTGCAGACCTCGGTGACCTCAGTGCCAGTCTCCAAGGTAACGTGCAGGACGTAGCGGGTCGCGCGGCGTGCCGGGCTGCTCGTGGGAGGGTGCAGTTGTCTGTCCTCTGGGCCTGGGCCTCGCGGTGTGCGTGGGGCTGTCTGGGGAGCCGGGACTCAGCGGGGGGCCCAGCATCTTAGCCTCGAGTCCCCTGAAACTGATCCAGCGCCCCAGGGACACCAGCTCCGGGGGCCCCTGCAGCTCCTCCAGCAGCACATGGGGTGTGAGTCCTTCAGAGGCCGTGAGTGTCAGGGCCTCGTCCTTGGTGGCCGGGTGGCGTGTCACATTCCAGGTTGATACGACGTCTCCTCGGGATGCTTGCTGCTCGGGGCGGTCAGCCTCTGGCCCTTGGGGGGCGTCTCCTGCGGGAACGTGGTGCCCAGCAAGCCCTCGGCGCTGCCTGCGGCCTGCCCCCCTCCCGTCCCCCTCTCGTCCCCCTCTCGTCCCCCTCCCGTCCTCCTCTCATCCCCCTCTCGTTCCCCTCTCGTCCCCCTCTCGTCCTCTGCCGGTGACCGGGCGGCCTCCCCCCGAGTCTCCGGCTGCAGCGGCTCCTGCCGCCGCCTGCCGGGTCCCCAGCGCTTGTCGTGCTTTGAGGAGCTCTTTCTGAAAGGTGGTTTCCTGGCGTTCAGGGGGCAGTGTCTGTCGGGGGTTCCTGGGAATTGGGTCTGTCCTTGGCGTTCTGCCCCTGCACGGCCTGTCGCAGGCCGTCCGAGCGGAGGCAGGGCTGCCCGCAGCGGCCGGGGCGCTGCCTGGGCTGTCGGCTCCGGGCCTGGGGGGAGGGGCTTCTCGGGACGGAGCCCACCCTCAGATCTGCACCGAGCCCCGAGAGCCTCTGTCAACCCTGGGGACACGGAATCCCACATAAGGTGACGGGACTGAGAGGAGAGACATACAGTTGGGGACCTCAGCGTCCCTGTCACCGTATGGCACGGTGGCCGGTTAGACAGAGGGTCGGTGAGCACGGGAAGAGCTGCCTGCACCGCAGCCGAGAGCGCACGGCACGCCCCGGACTCGTCACCATGCAGGGAGCACGTCCCCTCACGCGCGCGTGGGGCCCTCACCAGGAAAGCTCACGCCTGGGCGCAAGCAGAGGCACGTTTGGAGGGACAGAAACCATGTGAACCGTCACCCTGCTGGCCACGTAGACTCAAACCAGAAGCCAGAAACGGGGGTCAACTGCTGAGGGACTGAGCAGCAGCCCTCAGAGGGACACGGGTGATGCGGGAGGCCTCGGGGGAGGGAGCACCTTGAGTGACGGGAACCTCTGAACCGGTGAGACCTGGGGTGCGGCCAGCGCCGGTGGCACTGTGTGCCATCGGGCCTGAGAGCCCGAGCAGACGGGAGGGAGGTCGTGTGAGCGCCCGGACGGGGAAACACGGAACGGTGACGGGCAGAGACGATCGCTGCTCCGAGGACACCAGTGACGGGGGCGGGGCTCCACTGAGACGAGTTGCCGGTCACAGGAGCAGAGCCGTGACGTCCCCGACAGGAAAGCGACAGCACCGCCCGTGAAGGTGACGATGTGTGTGAGAGGAACAGTCTTCAACAGAGCCCCCCACCCCCTCGCCCGCAGAGGGGCAGAGCGCCGAAGCGTCCTGCAGTCACAGAAGATGGATTTGCCATGGGAACCCGCCCGTGCAGGGGGAGGGCGCGTTCCCAGCTGCTCTCGCGCAGCTGGAGTCACCCTGGCGCCGGGCCGGACGGACGGGTCGAGCAGGGGAGTCGGGCGCCGTCCACGGCAATGCGCGCAAGCAGAGCTCGCCAGACGTCAGGCATGGGGTAGGGTCCCCGCAGCCGCGCGAGGCTGGCTCCGCCTTCCGGAGCAGGTGACAGAGCCCGAACTCTGCCTGGCCAGCGGAAGTCACGTGGTCGTGTCAACAGAAAAGGCTCTGACGGGGCCCAGCGCCTGGTCATGACGGACAGCGAGCTGGTGACGAGGGGAGCACTCCCGTCCTGGTGACAGGCGCCGCATGGCCCCCGGCCCAGCTCGCACAGCGGTGAAGACCACCCCCGCACCCCCGTCCCAGTCAGGCAGCCAGGCCAGCAGGAGCCAGTACCCGCCACAGGTGACGTGCTCGTCTCTGTGGCTGGCTCACCGGGACGCCCCAAAGCGCTTCCAGACCCGGGAGCGAGCCCAGCTCGGCGCAAATGCGAGGCCGGCAGACGGGCGCTCGTGCCGTCCTCTAGCGCCACACAAGGGATGCCCGCTGAGACAGCGCCCTCGCGGCCATCGGGGAGAGGAGCCTGGGTGTGGCCTGGAGCACACAGCAGGCGCCACGAGGGGCCTGGCGGCCCAGCCCACCCACACGGACCGGCTGCCCCCAGCACGGGGTTCTGCGGACACGGCGCGTTGCACGCTGGACACGGGGAGGAGACCGGGCGGCCGTGGGCCCCACGGTGGCTGCCGGGATCGAGGCTGTGTGGTGCTGGGTTGCGGAGCCACCTGAGTGAGGACAGCTGGCTGGTGACAGGCCGCCGAGTTAGGGGGCAGGCAAGAGGTGATGAGACGCTCCAGTGCAGGGGCCGTGCGGATGGCCAAGCGAGCCCCTGGAAAGGTGCCGCCAGGACACCCTGATGGAGCGTCACCCCTCGGGACGGTTAAAGGGTGCCAACGGCAGGCGGGGGCATGCAGCACCTGGGCTCTCGTGCGGCCGGGGGGCATGTGAGATGCTGCGCCATGCGGGGGAGCGGGGCCGGTATCCTGCGGGCGTGCACATGCGGACAGGGCCGCGCCCATCCAGAGGGGACACGTAGGACCACACGCACGAGCCGACACCGAGCGTCCTGGCTGGTTCCGCAGCCTCCTGGGGTCCGTTTGACAGTGAGAGGCTAAAGAACGGGCCCTGCACTTTGAGAGCACGGGGGAGGCGGTGTGCCTGCCCGTCCGCCACCGTCCCCACCGTCCCCCACGCCTGCAGACGGCCGGGCTCGGGGGCCACCTGCAGGGCACCTGTCTGGCGCCTGGCCTTGCTAACGTTCACCTACCACGACTGTCTCCCCAGGCTCGCCCGCGGGATTCGCTCCTGGGGGCTTTGGCCCCAAAGCCACCCCCCAACCCAAGGGCAGTGGCTCCTGGCAGACAAGCCGGCTCCCCGCCCAGGGTGCCTCACGGCCCTCCCAGACCAAGCCGCCTCCCAAAGCCTGCACACAGCCAAGGCCCAGCTACGCCGCAAACTTCAGTGTGATCGGCGGCCGAGAGGAGAGGGGCATCCGTGCCCCGAGCTTCGGTGAGCCCCCTCCCCACACGGCCCCTGGGGAAACCTGGGACTCCCCCGGCCCAGCGCCCTGCTCCAGAGAGCTCGGGGGCCCAGAGGACCCCCTGAGGGTGGAGGGCGTGGTTCAGACCGGTGTCTGTGGCGTCTGTCTCGGCTCCCGGCTGGGGTGCTTGTCATGGGGATGGCGCACCCCTTGCAGCCCGGGGAGGTGACAGATGGCCCGTGCTTGGGGGTCACATGGAGGTGTGGCTGTGACGGCCGCATGCCAGCAGCGTGCTGCCCGCGCTCGGGAAATGGCGACCCCCAGCCACTGCTGCTTTGAGGTGTCACATGGCGCCCGCGTCCCAGGTGGCCCTCAGCAGAGTTTCCGTCCTTCTCCAGCTCAAAAGCCACGGGTGTCGGAGAGCGACTTCGAAGACCTGCTGTCCACACAGGGCTTCTCCTCCAGGGCCGACCGGAGGGGCCCGAGGACCATCGCCGAGATGCGCAGGCGGGACCAGGCGCGGGACGCGGACCCGCTCAAGCTGAAGGTGCGCTGTGGCCGCCGGGGCGGGGCGGGGCTCCCTGGGCCGCCTCTGCACCCCCGGGCTGTCTGAGCGGACAGCACGGCCCCTGCGGCCCCCATGGGGTCCTGGGGTTCGCCGAGGGGCTGCGGAGAGCCTCCGGGGGCCCTGGGTGCATTTGGCCTGCACCCCAAATGGGCAGAAGCCACCCTGGGCCCTGGCCTCGCACTGGGAGAGAGTGCGGCGTCTCCCTGAGGCTGAGCTGGCCGAAGGCGGGGCCTTGCCCTCGCTCTCCGTGGTGAAGCTTCTCTGTCCCCAGGACACCTAGCCGGGTGTGAGCCAGCTCAGGGGGCGCGGCTCGGGGCAGCGGGGTCACGGGAGGCCTGCCGTGCCACAGCGTCACCGAGTGCTCGGGGCGCCCCCGTTGTAGGGCTGGTGGTGACGTGGGTCTGCAGGCCGCCTCGGGCGCCGTGGCCTTGCGCGTCACCTGGCAGGCCAGCCCAGAGCCCGGCCTCGCCTTGCTGCTGGGCGGGGCCAGCAGGCCGGCCTCGGTGTGGCGGCCGGCGGCGGCGGCGGCCGGGACACTGGTGTGCAGCGCCCGCGTGTCCCGTAGCTCCTGGAGTGGACGGAGGGCAAGGAGAGGAACATCCGCGCCCTGCTGTCCACGCTGCACACCGTGCTGTGGGACGGTGAGAGCCGCTGGAGCCCCGTGGGCATGGCCGACCTGGTGACGCCCGGCCAGGTGAAGAAGCAGTATCGCCGGGCCGTGCTGGTCGTCCACCCGGACAAGGTGAGCGCGGGGCGGGCGCGCGGGGCGGGGCCGGGCGCGGCCGCGGGCTGCCCTCACCGCTGGTCCCGCAGGCCGCCGGGCAGCCGTTCGAGCAGCAGGCGCGGATGATCTTCATGGAGCTGAGCGACGCCTGGGCCGAGTTCGAGAGCCAGGGCGCCCGGCCCCTCTTCTGAGCCCGGCCGTCGCGGCTGCGCACGCGGCTCGCGGAGCCGAAGCTGCTGGGCTCCACCGCGAGAGCCGCCCCCGGGCCGTGGGCCCGGCTGGCGCACGGCGCCGCGCGGCGCCCAGCCCGCGGCCCACCGGGCGGCCCGTCCGGCCGCGAGACCAGAAAGCATTCCGAAGCCTCTTGGTTTTCCTTTTTTTTTCTTTTTCTCAAAGGAAAGTGTTGATTCACGCTCGTCCCACAGTCGTCACAGTTTGTGATTTATTTTGTCTGTGGCCATCTCCTCGGGGCAGCGTGTGCTGCCCCGCTGTCCTCCCCCGAGGCCCCGCCCCCGTGAGCGTCCGTCTCCCGTGTGATCAGCCTGGCTGCTGCCTGTACAGAATTAAAGTATTTTCTGATGACGCCCGTGTCCGTGCCGAGTCGCCGTCTCCACCGTCTGCCATCGTGCGGCTTCCGAGGCACAGTGCGGGCAGAACCGGGCGTCTTGTCACTGCTGGCCTGAGACTTCTCTGGCCCCCAGGACGGCCCCGGCTGGGTGGCCGGTCACCTGCAGCGGGAAGGCAGGCCGTGTGGGGACTGAAGGGTCACCCACAGCTTGGGGTCTAGAGGTCGGCCCTCTGTGGGCGCAGGGCGTGCCCATGGTCTCTGCCCATGGCCAAAGCACAGACGCCCAGACGCTGTCCCTGTGGGGGCGGCTGGCCCTGTGCCCTGCGGACCCCCCATGCTCAGCCCAGTGCATGCGGGGCCTTTGGTGTTCAGGAATTCAGCACAAAAACTACTTTCTTTGAGTAAAGGCGTGTGGCAAAGGCGCCGACTGCTCCGTTTTGGTGTGGCGGGGAGGTGACGGGTGATGTGTCAGGGCAGGTGACAGCAACAGTAGCGTCCTGGCTTCCTGTGGGTTGGTCTGTCTGTCCACTGGACCCAAGAGCTCAGCCCTGGCTGCCCGAGTGTGTTGTGACTTCGTCCCCCACTCTCAGTCCAGGCCTTGGGGGACCCTCACCTTCGCCCAGAGAGCAGGTCACTGACTCGGACGTGACGCCAAGTGGCACTCAGGGTGATCCCGGACGCATCCTGGGGTGGCGAGTGGCCAGGAGGCGGGCAGCTCCCACTGCCGCCACCTGCGGTGGGGCGTCGAGCTGTCGTCCACCATGATCAGGAGCCTCCTGTGCTGCGTCCGGCCTGTGGGGACCTGGCACCGCCGTCCTCCAGCCGGGATGTGGAAGCCGACCTGAATGAGGCTCAGAGCCCCTGCTGCTGCCGGTGGTGTGGTGCCTTCAGGCAGCTGTCTGTCTGGGGTGGGTTGGTGGGTGGGGCAAGTTAAGCTCCGCCCACAGAGACCATGAGCGACTGGCCAGGTGCAGAGATGCCAGGTGCAGAGATGCCGGGTGCAGAGATGCCGGGTGCAGAGATGCCGGGTGCAGAGATGCCGGGTGCAGAGATGCCGGGTGCAGAGATGCCAGGTGCAGAGATGCCGCATGGAGTCGCTGGCACGGACCTCCGCGGCTGGGCCCCACCTGCTCGGCTGTCGGTCTCCGTGTGGCCCTCCCCGCGCTGTCCCCACCAGTGCTGATGTGCTGCTCTGGGCAGTGACCGTCACATTTCCACCTGTCTGGCCCAGTGGCTCCCAGCCTGCAGGCCACGGGCCCTGGGTGGCAGCTGCTCCAAGGACCAGGCGCGTCCACCCCAGTGAAGTCCGCAGGCCCAGGGACTGACCATGCGGGCTGCAGACTGGGAACTGCATGCAGTGCCCAGCCCGGCCCCAGCTCTAAGGGGACAGGTGACATGGCCCAGCCCCAGCTCTAAGGGGACAGGTGACACGGTCTCTGGTGAATCACCACGGCCTCGGGGAAGCGGTTTCGCCCAACGCTAGGTCCCTGCCCCTGAGACGTCGCAGGCTCAGGTGAGGACGTGTGGGACAGGCCTCCCGTGCCCTCTGCTCATTCATTCCGCAGGCCCCCGGCTGACCCCGGCCGGCTGGGGAGACCCCTGCACGTGCGCCCAGCGGGCTGGGTGACCGGTGTCCTCGGTCCCCACACGCACATCCCCCCAGACCTGCCTCCCTGGCCTCTGTCCCCACCAGCTCCCTGGCCAGGCTCCCATGGGTGCCCATGGGCGGGATGAATACCGTCTTCTCAGCAATGCCACTGGGTGCCCACCCCCCACGCAGGCCCCCAGTGACCGCGGTGCCTCTGAGGGGCAGGGACCAGCGTGGCGAGCACCGCCTGCCCTGCCTGCTCGTGCTGAGGCCGGTCAGACATGGCCGCTCCAGGCCTTGGCCCAGGCTCTGCCCTGGGGGTTCAGGGTGAGACCCCCTCAGGCTTGGTGGCGCTCTGGAGTGACGTTGGGGCCTTGCTTTGTGGCAGGTCCCACAGAGCAGTCAGCTGTACACCCCATGTTCAAGCTGGGGCGCCCGGCTGAGCCCCATACGGGGCCAAGCTCATTCCCTGCAGGGCCAGAACCCAGGTGGCCTGGGCTGGTGCTCTTCATGCCGGAGCCCCCCACGACTGTCCAGGCCTGGGGTCTCAGTCTGTACCCCAAGTCTGTGGACTGTCCTGGGAGTTGCACCCCCACATGGGACATGGCACTGTGGCTCCTGCGCCATCAGTAAAGCCAGTCAGGCCCCCCAGCGGCCAAGCCCTGCTTCGGTCCCTGGGCCCCAACACTGCCTCTGGGAGACCCACCCCCTGTGTGTGACAGGCTGGGCAATGACAAGAGACTGAGGGCCACAGCTGGGAGGCCAGGGAGTGGGGGTGGGGGGCTGGGTAGTGGAGGAGGCGGAAGGAAAATGTCCCCCAGGGGGTCTGAGCAGGGGTGTGAGGGGGCAGCTGCGTGCTCTGGGAACAGGCTGGGCACCCCCAGCTTCACCCCCAGGGGCCCAAGGTAGGGGAGGGGCCGGGGCAGCGGGAGCCCACGGGGGTCCAGCCCTGACTCTGATGAGCCACGAGGGTCTCCAGCTTTGCTTTTTACATTATTACCTTTTCAACGGCGTCCGGCCCCGCAGGAAATGGGGCAGTGCTGGGGACTGAGTCTCGCAGCATCGCGAAGGCTGCGAGTCTGGATGAGGCCTCCCGAGGGGCTTGCTGCCCCCTCCCTGGGACCGGACACCGCAAAGCCCTCCCGGGGCCCTGGTGGGGGCGGGGGCTTGGGCCACGGGAGCACCAGGGGACGGATGGACAGCAGGCGTCAGCCAGGCCTCCCCAGAAGGAGCAGGGGGGTGCCCAGCAGGGGCTTCCAGGGAGCAGGTGGGGGTCACCTCTGCCATCTGGAGCGCTCGTGGGGTGTCCAGAGGAGCAGCCCGAACCTGCTGTGGGCTGGGGGTCCCTGGCCGGCTTCTGGAGGGGGGTGCTTTGAAGAGTAGGCAAGACATAAATGCTGACCCCTTGGTGGGACACCCCTCCTCCAGCTCCCTGGCCATGTCCCTTCCCACCGCCCCACTGTCCTGGGCCTGCCGCCTGCCGACTGTGCAGCCCTGGGCTCAGCCTTTCTCAGCCCTCACGATGTCTCCCCCGGTCCCCATAGGTCTCTCCCGCTCACTGCAGGTCTGGGGACTCACCAGGACACTTGCATGGCCCCGAGTGCTACCGGAGTCTGGCCCAGCATCCAGATGGAAGCCGGACACAGCAGACCCACCACTGGGCACGTCATGTCCTCACCTCCTGCCCAGAGCTGGCACTGCCCGTCAGTTCTCATGACCCCAAAGTACCAGTCACTGACCCCAGATTGTCACCAGCCTTGTCTGTCTGTCCCTAGCTCAGGGCCCGGGCAAAAGGACTGAGGGGCTGCTGTGTGCGGTGAGTGTATGAGCAATGACGACGGAGACACCGACCCCACAGCTGACGTGAGTGGTGACCCCACAGGGAGAGGGAAGGAGGAGAGAGACACAGACACAGACAGAGACAGACGAGGACAGCCCTGTGGCTCCTCTGTGCCACTGTCCTCTGGGTCCAAGCCCATCCCTTGCCTCATTGGGATCCTGGCTCAGTGGTGTGCGCAGCTCAGCCGGATCCAGGTTCTGGGCTCGGTGGGGACGTGGACTCCAGCGCTGGGGCCGGGGCCGGGGCAGGGGCAGGGGCAGGGGCCTCACTTACCTGACCCAGTGCGGGTTGTGCCTGCCCAGCCTGGCTGCTGTGAGGTCAGTGGGATGACATCTCCCTGGTGGTTGGTGGCTTGTGAGGGCAGCTGGGGCCCTAGGTTGTGGGGCCTGCCCTGGTCTCAGCCAGGGTCACCTCTGGGGGCCTCTGTGGGGTTGCACCAGGATGTCAGCTGTGGGTCACCCCAGGCCGTCTGGGGCGTGTGTGGGAAGTGATTTCTCACGTCCCTGGACCCCCTCTCTCCCCTCTGCCTCCACTCCCAGGTTCTGAGGGTGCCGGAGGGCCGGGCTGACCACATCTGAGCAAGACCCTCAGGCACCCGGAGATGGTGGCCACTCCACCTTTCTGGGCAGCCCCCGCCCCCTGCTCCTCCTGGCCCAGATCCGGGTGGCAGGAGGAGTGGACAGTGCTGGGGCTACTTCCATGGACCTGGGACCGTGGGTCACTGCAGCTGTGTGTCCTGGATCTGAGCCTCCCCCAGGGCCTCTGGGGCCCCCAATCCCTGGGAGCAGTGGCGGGCTCCTCCGCCCGTTCCCATCCCCATTCCTTGCCTGCTGAGGGCCCTGCCAGGCTACTGCTGGCCACAGCTGGGCCTGGAGATGGCCAGCGAGGGGTAGGAGCTGGGGACACAGGCAGATAGCTCAGGTTGAGCTTCCAGAGAGGGTGAGGGGAGGTGGGGAGACAAGCATGGGGAGTGGGGCCCCAGGAGTGGGGGCAGGGGCTCCGGCAGCCCCAGGAGCCACCCCTTCCACTCCAGTCCCAGGAGCCTGATGACTCAGCCCAGCGGAGCCTGGAACAAGTTAACAACCGGCCACCAGGGGTGTGTGCACGCACCGACCGGGCAGCTAGCCCTGGGCGGCTCTGGGAGACCCCCGACCCTGCCGAGCCGCGTGCAGGGACCGCAGGGCCGGGTCCCCGGACCCATGGGGACGCCGCGAGCGGGAAGCGAGCCGCCAATCTTGCAGCGACCCCACTTGTCCCCGCAGTGCAGCTTCCGCCGCAGAGGCAATCCCGGAGGCCCCAGGGAGGGGGCAGCGCGGCGGGGGCGGGGCTGCGGGGACAGCGTGGGCGGAGCGGCGGGTCCGCAGTGACCTTCACGCCCCCTCCCCGCCGCGGGCCGCCGGCCGCCTGCGACAGTGCGCTGAGAACTAGGTCGCGGCCGGTGTCCCTCCGCCAGGGCGCGGGCGGGGAGTCGGGGTCCCCACTCTGCCGCACAGCGGGGCGCGAGGCCCGAAGGCGGCGGGGTCGGGGTCGCGGGCGCGCTTAGGGTCACTTAGGCGGTCGGGGGACCCCGTCCCGTGCGAGCCCGGGCAAAGCGGAACGCGAAGGGGAGCCGCCACCCCGAGCACGGGCCGTCCCCGCTGCGGCCCGACGAGAAAGGACTTTAGCCACGGGGGTCGCGCGCGCGCTGGTCCCGCACACGCTCGCGAGGCCCCCCCGCGGCGCGAGGGTGGCCCCCGCCAGGGTCCACGCCGAGGGGCTCGGATGGGGGGGCTATGGGACCCCGAGTTGCCGGGCGGGCAGGGGTCGCGCGCTGGCTCGGAGAGCTCGGATCGGGGACCCCCCCGAATCTGCGCGGCCGCCGGGCTCTGCGGGGGGGATGGGGGCGCGGCTCCGCCGCCCTGGCCCCGCCCCCCGCCGGCGCCCGCCCTCCTCGTCACGCTCGGACGCGGGCGGGGGGCGGGGAGCCTCCGTGTGATGCGCCCTCCTCGCCGTGCCCTTCAGCCGCCGCCGCAGTTCGCGGGGCGCCTCATGGACCCGGCCGGCCCGCGCGCGCTCCGCCGCTGACCGCCCGCCGCCCGCCGCCCGCCCGCCCGCGCCCCGGCCCGGGGAAGGTAAGCGGCGCCCCGCGCGCAGCCCCCGCGCCGCCGGCCTCGGCTCCCGGCCCCGGGCGCGCGCTCGGCCCGGCGGGCGCTGTCCGCCGGCGCGGTGCTGAAGCGGCCTCCGCGCCTCCGGCCCGCGCCCTCCGTCCGCCCGGCTCCCGGGCCGAGTCCCCGGCCTCGCGGCCCCCGTGCCCGCCCTCGCCCTCCGTCTCCTTGCTCTCTCTTGGCGCGCCCCCCCCCCACACCGCCCGGGCCGCTCGGCAGAGCCCGGCACATCGCCCGCCCGCAAAGCCAGGGGTGCGGCGCCGGCGGGAGCCCGGCCCGGGGCCCTGGGGGAGCTCCAGCAGCACCCCGACCTCTCTGCGGCGGGCCCTGCGGCTCCCTCTCCCCCAGGAGCCAGGGGAGAAGTTTGGAAGAGAAGCCGCTTTGCGGCAAAGGCGCCCCTGCGCGCCAGCGCTTGCGGGAGGGGGCACTGCCGCCCCCCTCGCCCCAGCCCGCGCGCGGGTCTCCTTGAGAGGAAGAAGAGGGAGAAATGCACGGAACAGTGTGTCTTCAGGGCCCTGGGTCTCCCTGCCAGGGGGGACCCCACTGCCCGGGGCGTGGGGTGGGGGGCGGGGGGGGGCTGCAGCTGATTTTACAGGACGCACCTCCCGAGTTCCCGCAGTGCGAGACCCAGGAGCGCCCCACCCATGTCGATGCAGCTGGGGGCTCTGTCTGCCCCCCATTTGCATTTGTCCCCCAAGACTGGGCTCCCGGCTAGTTCTCCCACCCTAATCTCCGCGGTGGACGGATGGCAGTGGACCCTGAATGTCCCTGGACAGAGCCTGGTCTCCCCACACTCCTCCTCCAGCAGCTCCAGAGGCTTCCCTGAAGGGGTACCCACTCAGGGTCCCCCACCCTGTGTCTCAGGTGGACCCTGCCCTCCGTGGCCAGGGCCCAGAGGGAGGCATCAGAGCCAGTCACCTTCAAACGCCCCCTGGGCCTGCCCCTGCTTCTCACAGGCTGGTTCCTGCGAGCTGTGCACCCCCACATTGTGAGTGCCCCCCATCCCTGCAGTAGCAGCCAAAAGCTGGCTTCAAAACCCCCAGGGGCGGGGTGCGACCCCCTGGCAGACCCAGCTGGGGTCCTGGGATCTGACTGCCCAGGGCGGGGTGTGCTGCGGGGTGAAGCCCCCCCCCGCCCCCCGCCACAGGGGCCCCTCCCAGTGCCACAGCCCAGCAAGCGACGCCCTCAGGATGCAGGCGACGTCGGGGCTGCGCTCCGGGCAGCGGGCAGGGCGAGGGGGGAGGCGGGGTGGTGACGGCCCGCTCTCCCCCCGCAGAGGCTCGGCCACACGTGCACCGGAGTCGAGAGTCGGACGAGAGGAACCGCTGAGGCGTGAAGGCCACGGCCATGGAGTTTGTGATGAAGCAGGCGCTGGGAGGTAGGACGGCGGCTGCCACGTGGGCACTGGGGTCACTGACCCCCGTCTCTGGGCAGAGTGGGGCGGGTGGGGGTGGGGCGTGCTGGACTGCGGTGGTCAGTGAGACGGCAGTGCCCCCCTCAGCCTCGGGGGGCACCCCAGGGAGGGTTTCAGGGGTACCAAGGGCCAATCCTGCTGGCAGGGCCAGTGGACCCCATCGGTGGCCTCAGCAGTGGGAACAGGGTGGGGTCAGTGGGCTACACAGGAGCCCGGGGCTGGCTGAGCACAGGGACAGAGACATGGCCCAGGACAGCTGTGAGCCCCTCTGTGGAGGCTGAGTGGCCTCTTGAGTTTTTGGGGAGGGACCCCTTCCAACCCTGCTGACTCCTAGAAGAAGTGCCCCCTTGGCACGAGACCTTCGGCGTAGCCAGAGACCCTGGCCCCAGAGGGGGGGTGGGACTGGGCCAGGGTCCGCACTGGCACAGTGCACCCTGGCCGGGCACCCTGGCCAGCCCGGGCCCCAGCTCCTGTGGCGGGAGCCAGCGCCTGCCTGCCGTTCGCCACGGCCGCCGTGGCCGCACTGAGCTGGGCCGTTCGCAGCCTGGCCCACGTCGGGGCTGCAGGACAAGGCCTCCCCTTGGTGCTGCTGTGAGGTTGGGGGGAGCTGGGAGCTCCGGCTGGAGGTGGGAGGCTGGGGAAGCCCCTCGGCCAGGCTGCGGGGCAGGCTGGAGTGGCCGGCGCCTCTGCACCCAGGACAGGACCCCCATGGGGGCCGTCTCCCGGGGAAGGGCCACGTCTCTGCTCAGCGCCAATGACATGAGAAGACGTGAGACCTGGCCCGGGGCCACCCTCCCCGAGACGCCTGGTCAGGGCTGCAGGTTGAGTCTAATTATAATGATTACATCACCGGGCCGTGATTCAGGGCCAGGCAACGTTCTGGCACCGGGAGGGGTCCTGCTCCACCCAGCCAGCCCCAGGCTGTTACAGATAATTAATTAGGCAGCTAATTCAGGCCCTGAGGTGGGCTTGCAAGAACACCGAAATATCTGATTTGGCTGTCTACACGGCTGAAATTAGCTGGGTAATTGCCAGCCTGCACTCCCTTTGTTCCGTGTCAGCAAAGTTCCTCCTGCAGCAGCGGCGACGTGGCGGGCTCCTAAGGACGGGGAGTCACAAGGGGGTGGCCCACCGGGTGCCCCCGACGGGGTGTTGCTCCCCCCACCCACCGTCCCAGTTCTGCCGGGCCGGGGGCCGCCCCGAGCTCCAGCAAGGCTGGCCTGCTTCCCGTTCCTGTCCCAGCCCGAGCGCTCCAGTGGGCATGGGTGACAGGGAGACGGACAGACGGACAGAGACAGACCAGAGCCTCAGAGAGAGGAAAGTGGCTGGAGCAGTGGGCCGGGGATGGAGCAGGAGAGAGGGGACCGCCCAGAGACACAGCAAGGTTCAGACAGAAACAGAGCTGCCCCAGGCCCCGTGAGACGTGAGACGGAGGTGTGGGAAGCGAGAGGGAGACAGACGTGGGGGGCCCCGGGGCGTGGGAGCCGGGCGGGGAAGGCGGCTGGGGCAGACGGGCCTGGGCCCAGAGGCTGGAGGGACAGCACGTGAGGCTTGTGAGGCTCCGGGCCTGAGAGACGGGGCAAGAGATGTGAGCACAGAGTGTGTGGGCCGGAGAGAGACACCGGGACAGGAGCAGAGAGACAGACAGACGGGGACGGGGACGGGACAGAGGAAGACTCAGGGCTGGAAACGCACACCCAGAGAAGGCTCGGCAGAATGGGGGAAGTGATGGGGCTGTCGGGGGCCCCGGGCAGGCCTCGCGCTGCTGTGCCAGGGACAGACCGAATGCGGCCACCTGCGTGGGCTGCGGGAGCAAGTCCTCTGCCGAGGACACACTTTCCAGTGTCACCTCATCTGCCCTGACCCCGTGTCTCAGACGAGGCTGCCAGGTGATGCCCCTTGGGGACAGCAGCTGCAGGACTAGGCACCCTGCGTGCGTTGGACAGACGGACAGGTGGGGTGTGCACTGCTGCGCCCCGTCTGCCCTGGACCGGGTGCAGCGATCCTGGATTGGCCAGGCCCCAACGAGGCGCCTGCCCTGGGGCCATGGGGTCCCTGCACCCCCCTGCGGGGCCCTTGAGCGCTGACCACTTGCCTGGAGGGTTGAGCCGGCTTGCCCATGGCACCGAGGCCTCTCGCTCCCCAGTGATCTGGCCACTGCTCCGCCCCCAGGTACCTGCCCCAGGCCAGGCCAGGCCCAGGTGACATGAGGCACACAGACGGGCCTGGTCCAAGGCTCAGGGGAAGGGCTTGGTGCAGACCAGTTGGCTGTGAAACCCCAGGCCCCAGGCCAGCCCGTGACCTCACAGGGTGCGTGACCCTGCCAGTCCCTGCGGCCCAGCCCCATCGGGCCAGCTGGTTCCAGCCCTGCCACTCACTGCCAAGGGCCCTCGCTTCCAGTGGCTTCCCTAGGTAGACTCTGAGCCTGCCTCTCTGGGGACCACGAAGTCCCCTCGGAGCAGGACACAGACCCCTGGGGGACACCGCTGCACCAGGGAGGGGGAGGAAGAGGAGGTGACCAGGAGTCACCTTGGCGACAAGGGCCTGCCCCAGGCAGTGAGGGAGGATGGGGGACACAGTTTGCAGTGTGGGGACAGGGTTGTCCTTGGCAAGGGTGGTGAGCAGTGGGGCCCAGATATCGGTAGCACTAACTGGTGATCTCTCTGAGACTCCTGGCACCGAGCTGCTTCTCTAAAAGCAGGTGGGCAGCTGGTGGCTGAGGAAGGGACAGGTGGCTGTCAGAGCCCCTCTCCCTGAGATGGCAGGAGCTGCCCAGACACCGCAGGTGTGTGGGAGCCAGTCTGTCCTGAGAGAGGTGAACTCTGGGGCAGAGTCTGGTGGCAGTTCTCACTGGGGCCTGGGGCCTGTCCCCTCAAAGCGGCCAGGCACTCGCTCGGCCGCAGCTGCCCAGACTGGCAGGGTCTCAGGCCGAGGGCGTAACCTGGGGGACGAGCAGCTGCCCGAGGCCGCCCGCAGCACAGGCCCGGGAGCTATATTTGCACCTGGGCGCGTGGGCCCTTGTCAGGTCAGCGTGGCTGCTGCAGACTCATCCGGCTAAATCGGGCGCAGCCCAGCTATTCTGGCCCCGCCGACCTGGTCCGCGGCTGGCTGTCCTGTTGTCCCGCCTCGGGATGACACATTCCGTGTGCAGCACACGCTCAGGGCCTCGGCAGCTGTGCAGGGCCCTCTGAGGTGGGCTCCAGAGACGGCACACGAGACTGGGACGTAGCATGAGCAGGGGCCCGGGGCTGTGGGGTCTGGCGGGCGTGGACAGCAGCGGGAGGGGCGAGGGAGAGCATCACAGGACCCCAGGGACCAAGCCCGAGGGGGGTGTCTTCTCACTGAGCCCTGTTCTTCCCTGGGGGCCTCCAGTGGCTCTTGGTGGCCTGGTCAGCGTGGATGGGTCCTGTGGGGAGTTGGCCAGGGCCTGTCCTGGGAGCAGGGAGGCTGGTGTGTCTCAGAGAGGACGGGGACCAGGAGCCGCCGCCCAAGCCTGCACGTCTGAGCTGGGACAGTGCCCAGTTGGGCGTGTGGGAGGCCGGGCCACTGTCCCCAGCACTCCGTGGACAGAGAAGCATTCCGCAGGGACATCCCCCGGGGCCCTCAGATGTGTCCAGGCCAGGACAGGTCTGGGAGAAGGGAGGGCTCCCGCAGGTGGGTGGGGTCCCCCTCTGTGAGCCGGGAGCCCCTCAGGGCGGGTCCCTAGGGGCACATTGGGGACCTTCCCTGGCCTGGCACCTGCTTCCGTTAAGCAGCTGGAGCCCCAGCCCTGCTGCTGGCTCGTGACCACAGCGGAGGCCTGTGTGCGTCTGCGGCCCCTCGACCCTGCTCGAGGCCCCGGGGCCTTTGCAGGTCAGACATGCTCCTCCCCTGGCCCGGCCCACTCTCACCCGGCTCCTAGGGCCTCAGGTCAAGGGCGTGCGGGCAGCCTGAGACCCCCGCTGGTCCTGTCCTCGTCCCCAGTGTCCACTGCTGGAACTCCACAGCAGGGTGAGGCCAGGCATCCCCGTCCTGTCTCAAACCCAGGTCCTGCAGGAGGGCTGTCCCCACTGATACCTGCCCTATGTGCTCATCGGGGGTGCCCGTGGGCCTGGAGCTGCCCACTGGCACGCTGGCCGGCCGAGGCCAGTCCCCTGGCGTCCAGGAGGGTGGTGGCGCCAGGGCTGGGGGCGGCTGCGGAGGGAGCAGCAGGCACAGCGGGAAGCTTTAGGGCCCTATGCTGGGGGTGAGGCTCTGACTCAGCTTACCAAGTGCCAGACAGGGCGGCCCCAGTCGAGATTTTGTTTCTGCCGTGAGGTGTCAGAGGTGGCTGAGCTGCTCGGCAGTGCCGTCAGGGACCTGGCCGTGGCTCTCGTGCCACTGTCCCCCCAGTGGGGCTTCCATGCTCAGCCTGCCCCTCACAGCAGCAAAATGGCTGCTGCTGCTCCAGCATCACATCCCAGGTCAGGGCAGGGGACAGCAAGGGGACAACCCCTTCATCTGTTCAGCAAATGTGTTGGTGAAGTCTCGCTGACGGTTTCCATATACGTGTCACAGGGTAGAAAGGTCTGGAGAGGGTGGGGGTACATCGCCCTTTAAACAAGGTGGGGGGTGGGTACTGGGCACGTGGCTGAGGGTGCCTGGCTCCCACCGACCTGGGGAGCCTTGACTGCCAAATGCAAGACCCCAGGCTCTGAGCCCCCAGAGGGCAGGGCGCCTCCTCGGCAGGCAGCCGGCAAATATGGGGGGTGAAACACCCACACCCCCCTGAAGGCCCACAAACGCCTTCAGGGCGAGAGGTGCTGCCGACCCCTGGCTCCGGGAGGAGGGGACACCTTAGGGAAACTGCTCGTCCCTCAGGGGAGGGGGGCCCCCGGGACTGAGCTGTGCCTGGGGCTCACCTGCCTGGGCCCTGCATGGGGACAAATGGACACGAACACTGCAGCTGACGGGACCCCGAGTTTCTGCCCTGCTGGTTGGAGTTGCAGCATTTGTCGTCACTAACACCAGAGGCTGCTCCGAGCCCCGCCACGCCACGTCCTGAGCTTAGCCGTGGGACAGGAAACGGACCAGGAATCGAGGACAGCTTCGGGAGTTTAAAGCCAGCGCCAACTACAGGCGGAACCCAGCGCAGCGCGGTCCGGAGACCGCGGCCTCTGAACCAACCCAGGGCAGAGCGGCCCCCCGAGGGGGCCCTTCTGAGATCCTGCTGTGCACCCCGGTTCCGCCAGACAACGTGGGGTCCCCGCGACGCACCCGTGACATCGCCGGCCCAGCTGCGTCGCAGGGCCTTGGGTTCGGTCCCCAGGCCCCGGAGGGCAGTGCCGGGTCCTGCTCCGGCTGCGGTGGCCTCGGGGCCAGGAGGTGCGCGGGGGGGGGGGGCGTGGGGACGGTCACAGGTAGACCCCGCCTCCGTGCCAGGTCGCTGGGACGGGCGTCCCAGGCCGCCACCGCGGGCCTGCGGGGCCGGCCCCGCGAGCGGCAGAGCGGCTGAATGGAGGGGCGCGCACGCGAGGATTACAACGGCCCGGACGCCGGCGGCGCGCCATCTGTCGCCGAGTTTGGCTCCGCTTGGGCTCATTAATTGGCGTTTTCATCTCGCCTCTGTCTCCGTTTGTCCTCTCCGGAAAGCCAAGACCAGACGCCCCGCGCCTGGCGCCGGCGCCGCGGGCGGGAGCAGCCGGGCCGGCGGCGCGGCGTGCGGGGGCGTCGGCGGCCGCCCAGCCCGGGAGGGGGGCTTTGTTCTCCGCAGGGGGCCGGTTCCCGGCCCTGACACGCGCCGCACAACCACGGAGCCGCGGTGCGGAGGGAGGAGCGCTCTGGGAGCGAGGGGGCGGGTTTGGGCACCTCCGAGCGGGCAGGAAAGCGGGACAAGCGCCGCGGAAAATCGCGGAGGTGCGTGCGGCGGGGCGGGGCTCCGTCCGGGCCAGGCGCGGTGACCCCCAGGAGCCCCTGCGCGCTTCCGGCTCGGGCCCCCACGCCCGGGGGCCTCGGGGCGACACTCGGGACGCGGTGGGCTCTGTCGTGCCAGCAAGAACTTAACCGACGCCTCCCGCTGCGCCTGACCTTGGCCGGCGGCGAGGGGCTGGGCCCGGGACAGCGGCCGCTTTACCCCCCGCCGCGGAGCTCGTCTGCTCCTCCAGGTGGGTGGCCGGGCCCGCCGGGCCGTCTCCTGACCGGACTTTGCCTGAGCGGGGACATTCACCGTCACAGGGAGCACCCCTCGTCTAGCCTGTCACCGGAGCTTTATCTTAGCAAACGGGCTGCATTTTCTTTTCACGATCCTGTGGTGCTTGGGGACCTACGCGCCCTCCAGAAACATTCCTTAAGCTCCAGTTGTCACAGTCAGGACTCCGCTGTGCCTCTGAGCCTGAGCCAGGCCTCTCCGGGGTTCCGTGCGTGTGCGCGTGCGTGCGCGTGCGCGTGCGCGTGCGTGCGGTGTGCGTGTGCGCGTACGTGTGCGCGTACGTGTGCGCGTGCGCGGCCTTGCTGCACCACACGCGTCCGGGCGCCGTGTTGGTTCCGCAGCCCGATTCCTTCGTGCGTGAAACATGGTTCGACCTTTGCGTGCAGTTCTGCAAGAGACGACGATACGAATTCATGCTTTCACGAGGACGTGCGTGCCCCCGTCACGGAAATAGTGAGCGCTCCTGGCAGGAAACAGATCAGAGGCCAAAGAGCGAGGCGGAGACCGAGAACCCGTGTTGCCTGCAGCTCATCCTCAGCCGCTCAGGGCTTCCCTCGAGACCGTCCCCAAGGAGGACCCCGCAGACCCAGCTCAGGTTCAAACGGCTCTGCCAGGGCCCGGTGCTGTTCATTGACCAGACCCACGTGGGGGGCAGCGCGGTGACATTGACGGCTGGGGCAGCAGTCAACTCCCCGAGATCACCGTGGTGTCACGTGGCTCCATCTCCACAAGGACCCTTTGGATGTGGGTTTCGGAACAGACCTAGATGGACTCGCCCCGGGAGGTGAGCGCAGCCTTTGAGGACGGTCACCGGCACCCCCCACTCCGGCCACCCTGGGGCGAAGGCCTCGCTCTGCCCAGTCTGCCCACGGTGAGGTGGAGCCAAAGTGTCTCGTTTCTGAGGTCACCCTGCAGGTGAGTCCTTCCGGGCACGTGTCCCCCGTGCTCCCCGGCGATGTGCTCACCGCGGTCACCTCCGACGTTTGGTCAGTTTTCTGTCGCGGACTGCAGAGGGACCCCTGCCCCAGGCCCCCACGGTCACGTCAGTGGCTCATGTCGACACCGGGGAGCGGGGTGCTGGACCCCGGCCCCCCTCCCAGAGCCTCCGGCTTGCCGCGTGCTCGCCACCTCCCCGGTCCCCCACGTGCTTCTGTGACCGCACAGCCCCACGGGGACAGGCAGGGCAGGGGTCTGCGCAGCCAGGGGAAGGAGTCTCGCAGAGAGAGGAGGGGGCGGTGGTCAGGACCCCTGGCTCCATGGTTACAGCCAGGCGGATGGACAGTTGCGGTGACAGCCCTCGTCACCCTCCTGTGCGGACTCTGCAGGGGGCAACCGCCCTCCTGTCGCTGGTTGAGGTGCCGCTGACCACCCCCTCCTGGTTTTTGGCGTCGTTCTTATCCTGATGTCACAAACACACGCGTTCCGTTCCCTCCCTTCCGGAACAGTCGGGATCTCGTTCGATCTGGCTCTTGAACGCCTGGAGGAATCCGCCTGTGAGTTCTCAGTCCTCCGTGTTCGATGACGTCTTCCAGAAAGCCGTCTCCTTTCCGTTTGCACAGGTGTCCGGGCGCAGTGTCAGGTGGCTCCTCCCCGCTCCCCGGGGCCTCCGGAGCCTTCTCCCCCTGGCCTCAGAGTCTCCGCCATTAGCGGGGGCCGCGCCTCCGCAGGGCTCACGCCTCCCTCCGCGTCCTCCTTTCTATGGAGCGGTGAGGCGCAGGCGCGTCCCGCATGCGCGCCCGCCCACGCGGGGACCTGCGTGTTCCCGGGGCCCTGTGGCGCTGGCGGCCCCTCGGGTTGGGCCGGATCGCCGCCTCGTACCTCTGGTTCCCAGATGTTGGTCTGGGTGACATTTTCTCACCCATGTGTCCTTAGAGAGGCACCTGTGTCGGCCTGTGTCCCGCTGCGGCTGTGTCTGCGGCCCCGCGCCTGAGCTCTTCGTCGTGGTTCAGGCGCGTCACGTGAGGTTTGCGTGGGAACTGCTCTTGGGCGCCCCGCACGCACGCACACCGCTGCCCCCTGGCAGCTGTCTGCGGGGCGCGCCAGGCGTCACCTGCAGGGCGCGCGGCAGTTCCGTGCTTAATTATGTGAGGAGCCCGCACACTGCTCCCTCCGCGGCTGCGCGATCTACACACCCGCGGGAGCACGAGGCTCCCCCCAAGTCCCGCCAACACGTGTGGTTTCTGGTTTTTGTGTTTCTGCTTTTTTATAATAGCCTAGTGCGTACGAGGCTGTCTCGTCGTGCTGCTGCGGACATGTCACCGCCCGTCTGCAAAGGGCACACGCTTATTTCAGGCCGTAGGGTTGGTGTGGCCTGGTCTGCGTCGCCCCCTCTCCATCTCTGCTAACCCAGGAACCGCGGGCAGAGCCATACAGGGCGTCTTTCTCCCCTTGCTTTCCCAAAATGGCATCTGCGAGGTGCCCTCCTCTGCCCCTGGCTCTCAGGGCACATGGTGGCCCCTCGCAGTCACGGTCGCTGGGAGTCCCTAGCATGGGTGCACTGTGGCCGTGTGACTATGTCCCCAAGATGTCACCTCATCACCAGTCATTGCCAGGGCCACCATGGAAACAGCGGCTGCATAAGCGCCAGCCGCACGTGCTCCCACGGGAGGACAGTGTGGTCTGGTGACCGGGCCACTGCTCAGGGTGGCGGTGGCAGGCGGTGGTGGCAGGTGGCCGCGGCTGCTGCGCTGAAGACATCCGGACCTCTCCGCACAGACCCGAGAGGACACCTCCCCGACCGGGCGGTGCCTCGTCCCTCGGCCCGTGCCACGGCCTGCGCCCCTGGGACCGACCCCGGGGACTCCCCGCGAGCGTGCGTCCCCGACGCTGGCGCCTGCGTCACAGCTCCCGTGGCGTTCCCTCCGCCACGCGGACTTTAGTTTAACCAAACCCCCCAAACAAGAAAAGGGAGTCAGTGGGGTTTCGAGTGAAAGCGCAGCCCAGATGGGCCGCCTCACCCTGGTTCTGGTGTCGCGCGCGTGAGTGTGGCGCTGGGCCCTCGAGCACCCGCGCGCCCGCGCCCGGCGTCGCGGACGCGCCCTGTCCCGCGTGTTGTCCCGTGGTTTCTCCGTGGGGCTTATTCCTGAGTGTTCTCTCTTTTCGTGATGGCTGGGAACGAGGCGTTGCTCCGCCCGTGTGTCCGGCTCGTGGACGTGCGGCCGAGACGCTGAATTTCTGCTTCTCCGTAAGCTCCGCAGCCGCCGCCTGCCGCTCCGCCTCCCCGGGAGCCGCGGCTTTGGGGTGTCTGATCGTAAGAGGGCGGCGAGGAGAGACAGTCAGGTGGTTCGTGTTCTGGTGACCGAGTTCTAAGGGTTCCTATGTCTTCCGGAGGAAGACCTTGTCACACACCTGGCCTGTAAATGTCTCTCCCCGTCTGGGGCTCGCTCAGCTTTCCTTTTTTTTTTCCCCACAGTGTCTTTTGAAGAACAATAGTCTTTAATGTGGAAGTCCAATTTACAGTTTTTTCTTATAAAGCTTATGTTTTCTGTCACCTCTGTAAGAAATCTTTGCCTAAGCCGTGGTCACAGAGTTTCTCCTCATGTGCTTGCTTCCGGAAGTTTCGTCAGTTTGGCTTTTCCGGTCGCGGCTGCGGTTAAGCTTCGTATGGGGTGTGCGGCAAGGGAAGAAGTTCGTTTCTTTGCTGGGGTGTCTCATCGCCTCAGTGCCATCTGTGAAAAGGCCACCCCTTCCTCTTTGCCTTATCTTTGCAGTTCTTTAAAAAAAAAATCAATGGACCATTTAAGGGTGGATCCGCTTCTGGACCCCGTCTTCCCCGAGGCCCCCGCGTCTTCCCCGAGGCCCCCGCGTCCGCCCCGAGGCCCCCGCGTCCGCCCCGAGGCCCCCGCGTCTGTCCTCTCCCGGTCACAGTCGTGACGCCGAGCCGTGCGTGCCCTCTGAGCCGTTCCGTCCGTTCCGCGTCCTTTGCCGTTCCCACCAGGATCAGCCGGCACCTTTGTTCCCAAGGCCCCCTTGCGTTCTGAGGGGGATCGCTCTGAACGTGTAGCTGGATCCGGAGAAAGCTGGTGTCACAGCAGCGAGTCTGAACGCGCTGTGCCCCTCTGTGCGTTTCCGTCTTCCGTTCCTCTCAGCAATCCCGTAGGTTTTCAGGCGGGGCAGCTTGCACATCCGTTAAAAGTACAGTCGTGCATATTTTGTGCTTTTGTCAGCATTGTTAAGGGAATTGCTGTGGGAGCCCCGAGAGCGAGGTCCCCTGGGACGGCGGCAGACAGCGCCCACGGGTGAACTTACCCCCTACCCCTGGACTGGGCAAGGTCACCCCGCCCAGGAGCTGCCCCTCTGCCCATCCACTGGGCTAGTCCCTCCCTTGGCCTTCCCTGACCCCCCTGCCAAGTGGACCAGCCCATGTGGGGTTGGGGGCCCTGACACCCAGAGCTAGAGAGCTCTGGGCAAGCACCCAAAGGGGTGGTCCATGCTCAGTAAGTGCCTGTTTTGACCTATCGCCCATGCAATGCATTAGTGGAGCAGGTTGGGGACTCAGCCCCAGCTGAGTGGCCCCTCCAGTCCCTCCCCCAGGCCTTTCTGCCTCATGGGAGATAGGGATGAGATGGCTCATCCACCTCCACTTTAGATACCTGCAATTGCCATAAGGAGGAAGAGCTGTTGGTCATTCTCACTTTAGTGTGAAATAGCTGGACCTCCTGGTGGGAAAAGCTGACATGGAAGCAGCCCCCTGGTGCTGTGGGCGCCAGCAGGCCAGGGAGGTCGGGAAGGCGTAGCTGCTGCCTGGCCTGTGGCGGGTTGTGGCTGCTCCCGCACCTGCGGGAGACGGCGGAGCAGCAGGAGGCTGACAGGTTCTGGCCAAGTCGTCCGGGGAGCAGACAGGGGAGTGTAGAGCGACTCTGTGACCCAGTTTCCCTTGAGTCATTGGCCCCAAATCTCCTCGGCAAAAGTTTGCATATGTGGCTGAAAACTGACCCTGAGGCTCTCATGTTGTCGGGATCTGTGCCGCTGGCCAAGCACCTGGTACAGGTGGACTCCCTGTGCCTGTGGCGGCGGCGGTGGTGAGCTGGCCTGGACCACAGCGGTTTCCGGCAGGCAGGAAGGCCCACACGGGACAGGCATGGCCCAGCCTGATGGGCACCTAGTTCTCAGCCCAGAGCTCAGCCACCAACAGCTGGTGGCCTTCCAGACCGCTCCCTCTGTCCACACCGGGGGTCATTTCTGAGTCACCAGCAAGGCGGCGTTTGGGACACATACCTGCAGGAAAGGGGACCTCTCCAGGTTCAGTGCTGCACAGACCTGGTCTGTATCGGAGTGGCACCATAGCACCCAGAGCACCAAGGACATGGGAATGGAGAATTGGATCACGGAGCTGCTGAACTCCGAGGGCCGGGGGTGTAGGACAGGCCCTCAAAGCCAGGGCGGGGATGGGCCCTTCCAGGGACGACGGAGGGCAGGGCTGCCAGCAGCTCCCCACAGAGGCTGGTGCCGGGGTTCTTGTGTATGGCCCGCTCCTGCTTACTCCTGAGGTATGGGCCGCAGTGGCCGTGGGCAGTGCTGGGCGAGGTCACGAAGGGACGGGGGAGGAGCAAGACCTTCAGAGCCCGAAGGATATCAGCAGGACTGGGCGCAGCAGTCACAGGTTCCTGCCCTGGACGGCGGGAAGGGGATGGCGGGCATAGGGAGCGCCGGGGGCAGGGCTCGTCCCAAGGAGCACGCAGGGCGGTAGCGTGGGCCGGCTCCCGCGGGCGTGCACAGGTGTGCGTGTGCACACGGCCCCCAGGCGGAGGTGGGCAGAGCTGCAGCGCTGGCCTCTGGCTGCTCTGCTCCCTGCGAGCCTGCCGCGCTCGAGGCTGTAATTACACGCTCCGTCCTGTGGGCCGAGTCACAGGGGGCGTCTGGGGAGGTGTTTGTTGTCGCCTGTGAATCAGGAGCTCATGAGAAAAGTGGCGGCTGGCACAGCGGAAAAATTAGGGCCTTGGTGCTGCCACATGCCGCCGCCGCAGCTGCCGGCCAGGGGCCACGGCCAGCCCCGCGCACCAGGGGCCTTGGCCGCGCCTTGCGGCCGGCTCCGTAGTCCATTAGGCCACGTGTCTGGCCAGTCCTTACGCCACCTTCCGGAGGCTGAGCCTCTGCTGGACACGGGACCCAGAGGACACACGCCAGCCGCCTCCCAGAGCACAGAGACGCGCACGCGCGCATGCGCACACGCCCGCACGGCACAATCTCACGCATGTGCAGTTGTGCTTCCCTTACAAACTACCTGTGCGCGCACCCCGCCCCCGACACACGTTTTTCTCTAGGGGCAGAAAATGCCAGAACCGATGGCAGGGCGGGATCGCGGCCGGCGTGTGGTCCGTCTGGGCAGTGCTGACCCGCAGTGAGGGCTGCCCCGGCTCACTGGCTTTTCTGTCCCCAGGGGCCACCAAAGACATGGGGAAGATGCTCGGGGGAGACGAGGAGAAGGACCCTGACGCGGCCAAGAAAGAGGAAGAGCGCCAGGAGGCGCTGCGCCAGGAGGAGGAGGAGCGCAAGGCCAAGTACGCGAAGATGGAGGCGGAGCGCGAGGCCATGCGGCAGGGCATCCGGGACAAGGTGCGACGGGGCGGGGCGGGGCCTGGATGGGCGGGGCGGGGCGTGGCCTCCCCACCCACTGGACGACAGCCCCGAACCCCAGCAGGGCAGGCAGGTTGTGTTCCCAGCTTGGGTGCTGGAACCGGGGACCCAGCTGGCCGTGGGCTGAGGGAGGGTCCCCGGCAGGGGCTGCGTGGAACCCCTTCCCGGCTCCACTGCGCAGACCTTCGGATGGTCCCTTCGGGAGGTCACTGCACCCCAGGTGTCCACATCTGCCACACAGGCTGTCCTGGGATTAGAGCACCCTCCATGGAGTCCCAAATCCTTCCTGTTCCTGACAGCAGGCGGCCTCTCCTCATGGGTAGGGGGCGACCCTGGGGCCCGCGCCAGGCTGGGCCTCCCCCGTGGAGGGCACTTGCTGGGAGTCACTGACTGGGTCGAGGTGCCTGATGGGAGATTTGGTTTGGGGGTGGGTCCTCAGCTTCATCCTGCCTGATGCAGAACGGGACCCCTCCCGAAGGGGGCAGCGCAGGTGGGGCGCGTGCGGGTCTGAGCCCACAGGGGCCCCCACAGACACCTGATGTCCCACTGTGGGTCTCTGGGCGCCTTTCCTGGGCACCTGCAGGAAGTTCAGGTCCATGATGTTGTGACACCAGCGCTCGCCCCCTCCCCAGGGCTGGTTTTGCTGGCCAGGAATCTGCCTGGAGCAGAGCCGGGAAATGTGCACCGTCAGGCGGACCCCACCTAGGCTGTCCCCGGGGCTCTGTGTCGCTGGGGAGGAGGGGCCGGGGCAGTGGAGGTGGCCTGAGGCAGCTCAGGGGAGGGGTCTGGCGTGTTTGGGGTGTTCGTGGGGCTGGAGCCCCCGTCTTCCTGGCCTCATCGCTCCAGCCTCCAGTCCGGTCCGCCCCCTCGGAGAGCATTCGGCTCCGCAGAGCGGTGCAGCCGCGCCCCGTCCTGTCCCGCAGTGGGAGGCGCAGTGGGAGGCGAGGTCGCGCCCTGGACCGGCGAGGGCGGGGCGCCCCCTGGTGGCAGGTGTGGGGAGCTCAGCGCCGGGCGCCTCCCGCCGGTCCGGACCTGCTGCGTTTGCAGCACCGCTAGCCCTGCTCCCGCGGGGCCCGCCCACCGCCCGAGCCACCTCCGTCCTCCGCGGAGTCCTCCTCCAGCCCCGGGTGCGGAGTGCTCCCCCAGACCTAGCGGGGCTACTAGGAAGGGGTACTGAGCTGCCGGGTCCAGGGCCCCATCAGCATCCCTGGCGACCCGAGACGGGCGGAGCGGAGGCGGGCAAGCCCCCGTGGCCACCCGCGCGCGAGCCCTGGGAGGAGGGGAGACTGCGCCCCGCCGCTCGGTTTGTGGACGTGCTTCGTGATTTGCACGTCCAGACCGTGCGCGGCGAGGTTTGGGTTTCCAGCGTCCAGATCCGCAGCACCGAGTCAGAACCACCCTCCTCCCTGCACCTGGCTGGCGGGTCCCAGCCCTGCCCCACCCGCACCCCGGGCCCCACAGCCTCGGTCTGAGTCACAGGTGATCGTCACAGGTGCTAGTCACAGGTGCGGCGCGGTTGCCCATTATTAGTCGTTGGCTCGTTACAGACTCTCGCCGCTAGTGGGCGCCACGTTGCCTTCTTCGCAGCCACAGGGCGCGTCTCAGCGGTGGAGGAGGAGGGTGGGCAGTGTCCCTGAGGAACAGCTGTCCATGGACCCCGGACCGGGTGTAGCTGGGCGTTTGTCTCTCGAGCCTGGCAGCTGCAGCTGGGCTGTGAGCGAGCACAGGGTGGCAGGCCTGGCCCCGCAGGGACCACGGGCCTCGGGTCAGCCCAGGGTGGCCTCGGCCTCAGAAAGCCTTTGAGCTTCAGTGGAGCAACTGGGCTGGGTCTCCTTCCTGGACCCCAGAGCGGAGGGCCCCAACACTGCTTGCAGACAGGGACCCGCCCTGAGCCCCTGGGCTCGCTTCTCTGGTCACGCCGATGCCCAGTGTTCCCTCGTTACACGGGTGTCTGCTGTCACTTGCATGTCCCCTGAACACATACACCTCTGCCGTGAGTGAGTGCTGGCTTTGGGCAGCAGTCTCCTGGGTCCGGCTGGCACGTGTCCCTGCAGTGTGCACAGCTGTCCCTTGGGAGAAGGCTGGGGGCTCCCTGCCCCTGGCTGGAGGGAAGCTCTCCCTGGTCTGACCTCGTTTATGGTGGCATCTCGCCCCAGAACTCCCAGCCACACACCCTCCCTGCCCTCCGTGCCCTGGGGCCGCTGCTCTGGAGGTGCGGCTCTCAGGGAAAGGGCTGCTGCTCCTGGCACGTCCCGGGGACTGCCTGGCGTCTGTCCTGCTTGCCCACCCTCTGTGCCCTCGGCTGACCTGCGTCAGTGCTCAGGACGGAGGGCCCTCTGGGCAGGGTCCTGCTGCCCAGGACATTCTGGGGTGGGGGGGAGGCCGCCCAAGCGCTTCTGTCTCTTGTCCAGGGCACAGAGGGGCTTCGGGCCAAGGACTCATAGATGACCCTCAAGCCCCTCCTCAGTGGCCTGCAGGCACCCCAGGAGGCCCAGGTTGTGCTCTGGTCACCCCCCCAAGACCGGAAGCAGGGGGCAGGGCCTTTGTGGAGAGCCAGCCTCCCCCACCCCAAGGGGCTGAGGAGCGATGAGCAGTCCGGGGTCCTCCCCCTGGGCAGAAACACCCCCTCCCCAAAGCCATGGCCGGCAGTCCCGCTTTTGTGCACCCCTCAGTCTAATCAGTAATCACTGATCTCCACAAGCCCTCCCAGTGCCCCCTCCTTCCCCTTATGACTGCTTCTGCCCCATGTGCTTAGACCGAGCCCAGGGGTGCCCCTCCGGCAGCCCCCCAAACCTATAGGGCCCGCTTGGCCCTGCCGGGTGCCCACAGCCCTAAGGCAGGTCTCCCCGGTGTCATGGCCTCAGTGCCCGTGGGCTCGCCTGCATCAGTGCCCGCTGGTGGGGTGCATCGGGGTGCCGACGCGTCCAGGGGGGCGTGTATGCATCGCCTAGAAATGCGTTCTCAGTTCTGAGGCCCTGAAGGCGATGGCGGGGCTGCGCCCCCTCTGACATGGCAGAGCGCCCTTCGTCACCGCCCTGGGGCCGCCGCAGTCCCCGCAGCCCTCGGTTTACGCGACGTTACTCCCAGCCTTTCTCCATGTCCACAGGGCGTCCTCCTCTCTGTCCTTTTCTCCCTCACACGGGGACCCGCGGGATTCAGGGCCCAGCGCGTCTCAGTTCTGTCCTGACCTTAACTGCGTCTGCGAAGACCCCATTTGCAAATCAGGTCACATTCTGAGGTTCCTGGTGACGGAGACTCTGGGGGACCACCAACCCACTACAAAGGGGAGATTTGGGTAAGGGTGGGGGCAGAGACACACGGGAAGTCAGAAGTGGGGGGCTCCACGGTGCCCAGCAGTGTTGGCCGAGGGCACACCTGGGGGGGGCCAGGACGTCCATCTAGACGGGGCCACTGGAGCTGCCACTCCGCCAGCCGCCCACGGGGTGCACAGGTACTGCAGGGGCCCATGACCCCATCGGGGAGACGTGGCCAGGCATGAGGGAGTGATCACCTGTCTCCCAACCAAGGACTGGGGTGCGTGGGGTCATTCAGCAGCTGAGCGATGGGCTCTCGCCACCCCCGCCTGCCCCCAGGCGGGCTGAGGACAGCGCAGCTTCCCCCAGAGGGGCCGCGGCGTTGGCACTCCCTCAGGGAGACGCCTGGGGTCCTGTGCTCCTTGGTAGGGCCAGGGGCTCCCCTACCGCCTCCGCCAGCCGCAGGCGCCAGCCCCTCGAGGCCCCTGGGCCGGTCTCGCCGCTTAGCGGGGTCCGGCCCCCCCAGGCTCCTGACCCTGCCCTGTCCCCCGCAGTACGGGATCAAGAAGAAGGAGGAGCGCGAAGCCGAGGCCCAGGCCGCCATGGAGGCCAATTCGGAGGGCAGCCTGACGCGGCCCAAGAAGGCCATCCCGCCGGGCTGCGGCGACGAGCCGGAGGAGGAGGACGAGAGCATCCTGGACACGGTCATCAAGTACCTGCCCGGGCCGCTGCAGGACATGTTCAAGAAATGAGCCCCCGAGCCTGGACCCCGCCCCGCCGCCCCTCGCCCACGCCCCGCCCGTGCCCTCCGCCGAGGCCCCGACGGGATGTCGGGAGCAGAGTGCAGCCCCCAGCGCCACTATAAGCCATAGTCCTCGTCCATCCGCCCCGCCCCTCGCGCCTCGGAGCCTCCGCCCCTCCCCCTCCCGCACTGCCATCGCCACCACCCCCGCGGGAGGGGCGCCCACCCCCCAGGGACCAGCCCACGTGCTCCTCCGGCCTCGGGCGGTTCGGACCACCCCACCCCCAGCCTGGGACGCCCCTCACTGTCCCCGCCCTTCCCCGCCACGCAGGGGCGCCTGAGCCGGGGCCACCGAAAGGGCCAGCCCCCCTCGACCACCCCTCGGGGCGCGCGGTCCGCGTGTCCGTGCGCGCTTGTCCGGGCCCACACTCAGGAGCACAGCCATAGTGGGAGGGGGCGGTCGTGCAGGCAGGGAGGGGGCTGGAGGGGCGAGCCGCAGGGCCCGGGGTGGTGGGGGGCGGCCCCTCCCCGTCCTCCGATCAGCCCGCCCCCTCCGCACCGCCTCCCGCTCCGCGCCCTGGTCGCTGGGTCCGCACCGTCCCGTCATCGTCCCGTCCGCCGGCTGCCCGCCTCTCCGTCTGCGCCCGCCACGTCCGTCCGTGGCCGCGGGCCCCGTGCTTCGCTCCCCGTCCCGGCCCAGCCCGGGAAGGCTCTGCCGCTTAGGAACGCCACGGCCCCTGTGTAAGCTGAGGGAATCGAGCAATACGACGGGGGACGGCCTCACTCCCCCCGAGTGTGGCGCACGGCCCCTCGCGGCCGCTGTCACTCGCGCTGCCCTGCGTCTGGGTCCGGCCCAGCCCAGCCCGTCCACTCCCCTCCCCGTCCGGGGGAGGGCCCTGCTCCCAGCCGCCAACTCCCACCCCCGCCCCCCTCAGAGCCGGGCAGGAGACCAGGGCCGCAGGAGCGGTGCGCGGCTGGAGCTGTGTGTCCCTGGGCCCCCCGCGCGGGGCCGCCGGGCGCGCAGCCCCAGGTGAGGTAGAAGCGCTGGGCCTCCCGCAGCACCCCCCGCACCCCATGTCCATCACCCTTGTTTAATTTGCATCGCAATGTGTTGAATCTCAGGTAAATGAGGTCTAACGTATTGGGGGAGTTTATCTCGACCGGAAGCCCGGCGCCTGGTCCCGGGCCCTCTGTCCACACCAGAAATTCACCGTGTCCTGTCGCGGCCCGGGCCGGGGCCCTACATCGCTGTTTAGAGAAGCCATACAATTAGACTGCAATACTAACCGCGGCCGCCCGGCCGCCTCTGTGCGCCCCGCGTCCTGCGCCCCGACTCCTCCCGGCTCCGCGTCTTTTAAAAATGCCTGTTTTCACACTTTAAAAAGCCAACTCTGAGCAGACAGGGCGTTGTCGCGTAGAAACCCGCATCCCGTTCCCCGCGCATGGGGCGCCCCGAGAAGCCGAGCTTAACTAGACGGCGGAAGCCGCCGGTCCGCTGTCCTTGCGCCCGCGCCCCCTCCTGCATGTCGGGGGCGGCGCGCGTGTCTCTCCGGATGGAATCACAGCCAATAAAGAACACAGTGATTTCACGCCGTGTGGCCCTTCTCTCCAGGGTCCCGGTTCCCCTGGGAGGCGACGCCGGGTCAGGCCGAGGACCCACACCCTCCAGGCCCTGCCGCCCAGCCCTCGCTCACCCCAACTCCTTCCCCGCTCCTCGGGGCACCGGCTGGGGCTCCCCACCGCCCTGACTCAGATTCACCCCTCTGACCTCTCCCTAAGGGGGTCCTGGCCAGAGTAATCTCCACCCAGAATGCAGACCAGCCTCTCAGGCGCCCCCTCCCATGTGAGCTGAAGCCAGACCCACAAGGTGCGCATGGGACCTGCTTGGCTGTGGGACCCTAACTCAGCACAGAGGACGGCCCTGCTGTCTCCCTTGTGGACCCTGCCCATGTCCTCCCCCAGGTGGCAAGCCTGGGTCACCTGTGATGTTCCTCCTCCTGCTGGCTGGGGATGCACAGGGAGTGTCCGGCAAAGCCTGTCCAGCAAGCAAGTAGCAAGGCCACACTCACCCTGCCCTGCCCTTGCTGCCTGTCCCCTCCCCATCAAGCTGTGTCCTGAAGGCTGCTACGGAGCCCACCACAGCCCCTCCGCCTCTGCCTCAGAGACTGGGGGCGTCTGGGACTGAACGTGCTCCTTGAGCACAAGCGGGGGGGGGGGTGGTCTCCGTCCCTCTCCTGCTGCCAGAGTGGGGGCGGCTCCAGCCTCCAGGACCACGAGCTGCTAAGTGCGCCTTCCACTCGCTGAGGACAGAGCAGAGCAGCTGTTCCCCTCCCCTGGATCCAACACTCACACGGAAGCCTTTGTCGCCAGCTTGGTGGCTTTGGCTCTGCGGGCTGCTCTACAAAGGCACTCACCAGCTGGCCACTTTACCCTGCCCCCACACAGTCCAGCAGGACCATCTTGAGCAGGTGTGCCAGGTGACCACCCTGGCCAGACGCCTCGGGCGCTGGCGTCCGAGGCCCCAAGGAAAGCATTAGCTCATCTGGCGTTTACTGACCCCGACCAGGCGCTGGGGATGACACCTCTTCCTCCTGGAGCTGCTGTTTCCGGCGGGAGGAGACAGATGACAGACACTGAAGCCCAGTGGTGCTTTCTCCTGCGGAGGGTACCCAGCAGGATGAGGGGGCAGGGAGGATGGTGAGGCTGCCACTTCACCTCTGAGGGGTGCAGAGAGGCCCTGAGGGAGGGAGGAGGGGCCCCCCATGGGCCTCTGGTGGGAGGCCCTGAGGCAGGAGCTGCCCTGGGTGCCTGGAGCAGTGCCCGGGGCCCCCGCTGACTGCCCTTGGCCTGGTTGCTTGCTTTAGGCCAAATTTCCTCTGGACGTTCTACTGTTTTGACACAGCAGAGCGCACCTTGGTGCTGGGCACCCTCCAGAGACGGCCTCCGCTAGGCTGGTCCCCTGCAGCCCGGCTCTGATGACCTCTTTGGTCCCTGAGCACAGCCAGCCCCAGGCAGGGCTCTGCTTCCACTTCCTGTCTGCCTTTGAGTCACGAGCCACTTAACCGTCAAGGCTGTCGAGACAAATTCTAAAGGTCTGGCAATTAAGGACCATTTGTCTAGTTCTGCTAATCCGCAGCTAGACGAATCCTGCTGTGCACAGTCGCTGCCAGCGGGGTCAGTGAACCCTGGGTCTGCGCCACCTGTCCACGTTGGAAAGGGCTCCACTACTGTCTCAGTGGTTCCTGGAAGATCGGAAAAGAGGGGTCACGTTGCAGGTGAGGGGCAGGCCCACGGAGTTGGGCTTGGTCTGGGGGCTGGGATGCCCGGTTAGTGTGGGCCGCACGGCGGCGTGGCCTCGAGGAAGGGCTTAGAGCTGGACCGCAGACCGGCGCCACCCCAGCTGGGGGTCTAGACGAGGCGTCGGGGCGTGGCCTCGGGGGCGGAATCTTTCCAGGCCCTGCCCACCCCTATGGTCTGAGCCAATCAGCATCTGCGGGGTACACCGCCGCTATTGGCTCCGAGATGGTCACGTGGCCAAGTCCTGGCCAATAGAAAGTGGGGAAATGCCAAAGTGGGGCGGGTGGCTTGTGAGAGGTCCGTGTTCATCTGAGGACAGGCTCACGGGGTCCCAGGAGCTGAGGAAGGGGCTGGGGGCTTCTTTGCAGCCTGGGCTCAGGGTGGGTGGGCTCCCCCCAAAGCCGGAGCCTCCCTGCTGCAGGTCCCACTGACACCACTCAGGCCTGGGCCCTGGCCTGGGGTCCCAGCGGTACCCGGAGCGATTTCTCTCAGCGCCAGAGGATGGGGCCTGGGAGTGGAAGTTTGGTTGATTCTACAAAAATAACACAATTTCGTGCACCCTTGAGGGATTCCACTGAGACCGACGCTATGCAGCGGGCAAAGGAAGACTGCCATGAGGGAGGGCCCGGCCAGGCTTGGATGGGCCAGGGCCAGGGCCTGGCAGAAGTTCCCGGCTGTGGGAGGAGGAAGCCCAGGAACCGGGCACCCGGGAAATGGCGAGATCGGGGGACGCAGCTCTGCCACTCCTGTAACCCCCTGCTTTCCAGAGTGCCCTGTGCAAAGACGGCTGTTTGGAAAAGCAGACGTTAATGTTATTAAGTGGCCTTGGGGGCCAGCTCAAGCCCTGACCTTTAACCTTTGGTGTGGGCATCCCATGCAGCTGCTGGGCTCGCCCGCGGTGAGGCCTGTGCCCTGTGTCCGGGCACTCAAAGCCTGACTCTCGCCCAGGAGTCCTAATTCCAGGGTCTGTCAGCCAGAAGTCAGCCTCCGTCCACACGTGTCCACCAAGGCTGGGCCGCAGGGTGAGAATGAGGGGGTGCAGCCCATCACACCTCCTGGCACCCTCCCTTACCTGTCCAGGACTGGGGCCGAAGAACAGGGACTGAGCCAGGCTGGAATGTCAGGACAACTGACAACTCTGCGCAGATTCTGCTGCTACAGTTCGTTCCTCTTAAAATAAATAGAAATAAAGTTAAATAATCAAAATTCACCATCCGGGAGAAATTCACTGACGGCTCAGGCATGAAATATCCAAGACGAGCCTGGAAGCCAGGAAACGCTAAATAACACAAAGGGACTCAGCGCCGAGTGGCCAAACTCCCAGTGGCCACAACTGAAACAATCTGACAGCAAAATAAAGTCATGTGGCTTATAACCCAAGTGTTGAATGAATTTCCACGAGTCCACACCGACGGAGGTGGGTGAATGAACGAACGAATGAATGGGGAGAAGGCAAATCTCCCATGCGGGATTCCAAATAATGTCGCAGCCATTGTGCCCACCAGGAGATGGCGCTAACCCCCACGCAGTGTGGCGGTACTCTGTGACTTCCAGAGCCCCGCGGAAAGGGTGGGAAAGGAACTTGTGCAGAAACCTGACAAACCACCCCCTCCAGGGGGTCAAGGTCACTGCTGGGTCACATGGAGAAGGGTGCTTGGCCTCTGTGCTCTCCTTGCCCCCCGAAACCCACGACCCCATCTAACCACAAGAGAAACAGAATAACCCCAACTGAGGCACATCCGATAACGTAACTATCCGCACCCCGTAAAACAGTCAAGGTCATCAAAAACAAGGAGTGTCTGAGAAACTGTCAGCCAAAAGGTACCTAGGGAAACACGACAACTAAATGTCATGTGGGACCCTGGGACAGATAAAGGACATCAGCCACATCTCCAGCAGGGGGACACTCACTGTGTTCCTCCAGCTGGTGCAGCGGTGCCAGGGTGTGGGGATGAGCACCCTCCAGTGTGACTGCATAGCCATGCACCATGCGTAGCTAGAAAGAGAAGCATGGGTCCCAGTGAAGTTATGCACCTGTGCCCTCGTCCCTCCGGAGCCTGGGGTCCTACAGGTGACAGAAGGGTCGACTTCAGTCACCAGAAGCCCCATCCAGGACTCACAGTGCATGGCAGTCGTGCTCTCCGAGGTCTTAGTGAAGCCACTGCCCACCAGCAGGAGTGCGATCTTAGCTGGGCCACTTCCTATAAAGGCCAGACACTTGCACCTCTCCAAAAGCTTTTGCCTAAAAATGTTCTTAAATGAGCAACTTTGTTTTCACAGAACCCGGATACACTTATGTCACAGGAACACACGCAGTGACCCACCAAGCGATCTGGGACTAAAACCCAGAGGCAGTTGAGCCGTGACACTGGGAAAGTCTCGCTGCCCGCAAACGGCAGAGGCTCAGTGAGCCGAGCCTGCGGGAGCACACGGCTGTCATCACTGCGCACTGAGCGTCGGGGACGAGTAGGTGACGTCAACACCGAGTGAAATCTGTGACGTCAGTTTAAGACTGGACTCACCTTTCCCGGTACCGGCCTCAGCTTGGTCACCTCCTCCCTTTTTCCAGCTCTTAGTCTTCTTGAGTTTTCAAGATTGCTGGACACTAACTACTTTGCTCGAAATGTTCAGGTTTCGAGCACCAGTGTTGACTGTGCCAGTGGTCTGTGGCGGTCGGTCTGCATGTTGACGTTGACAGTCCCTGGGCTTGAGATCTCTCCCGGGCATCTGTGCGGTGCTCCCAGTAGTGGGCGTCACTGCCCTCGCGAGGCCCAGACAGAACCAACAGAGCCCCTGGCCTGGGCGGGATGCTGTCCCCCTGCCCTCGGATGGCACAGCCCCCCAGTCTCCCTGGTTCCCCTGGTCTTCGCCCCCACAACGCTGTGAGTCCCTTTATGTGCATCTGTGTCTGTGTGTCTCCCACCACCGTCCTTCTGCAGAACCCCAGGCAGACACAGGACCGCACCGCCCACTGGGACTTCACACACGGTGCCTGCTGAACCGCGGGGACCAAACACCAGATCAGTTAAATGACGCTCCGCAGCCGAGGGGAGTCACTGAGGTGACCACTGCCATGGGCGGTGGTGACGGAGGGAGCTGGGAGGGTCAGGGCTGCAGGAGGCAGTGACAGCGAGCGTGGCGTGCTGTCAGAACCAACACGGTGAGGTCACCCCGCTCTCACCCTGACACCATCTCCCTTACGCTCTTGTGGACACTTCAGGTAACAGAATTCCAGCCCAAAGCAAATCTAGTCAAGTTTTTCTTTTGCTTTTATTACAAGCATATAATATTAATTGGCAAAACACTGAATACAAGCTTCACGGTCATAAAATCAAAGCATTTAAGCAATATTTCAAAAAAGATTGTAGACAAAAACTAGCCACCAATAGTACAAAAATTACACACCAACACAAAGCATAAAAAATGTAAACTTTCAAATTAAACAGTCAAAAAATATGATTCTGCATTGTTATCTCCACGCCCGACATCCAGGCTCAGCGGTGAGCTCTGCCCTGAACCCCACGAACCCCATCGAGATGTTGGAAGGGACACTGTCACGTGCTGCGCACACCGTCGGGGACACCCAACTTCAGGCGTGCTTGCGGACACGTGGGGAGCGCCTGGGCGGGCAGCGGCCGCGCCCCCGCCTGGCAGGGAGCCTGTGGAGACAGCAGTGCGGTCGTGACGACGTTCTCGCACCTACCGACCTCACGCACTCAGTTCGTTCAGATGCCACGGCAGAGGAGCGCACCGGCTTGTCAGGCTAAGGTCACAGGTGACGTGGCGGAGTGTGATTTCCTGAGGACACGGAGAAACTACGTTTTGTGGCTTAGCGATCTGCACTGAAGTTATTCTCGACGTTTTGAGAGCACAGCGAAGATTCACACACAAGGTAGAAACCGGCCGGCTCATTCCTAGAACGTTCCAGATCCCGGAAAACACCTGTGCACGCTGGGAATAACTGAAAGGATTCTAAAGGCGTGGACAGGAGGCCGCACGCCCTGGCGGGCTCAGGGCTCGGGGCTTGGGGCGGCGGCACCGTCAAATCTGTGGTTGGAGCTGGGGGATGGGGAGTGTGCCCAGGGCCGTGGCACGCAGCGTTCAAGGCCACAAGAGCCACGGCGGCCACGTGGCCGGGCCGCGTACACTGAACGCTGCCGCCGCGCGCTCCTGCCCCGGCACACGCACTTCTTTTCATCTTACGACGAAGGAAAGCCGGGGGCCGGCTGTACAGACTCTGAGATCCCACTCACGCGCCCTCTCGAGTCAGTGGGAGGGACGCGACGCTACCGTTTCAACGCACGCCTAACGAACGCGTGCGGGAGCCTATTGCACAAAAGCATAAACAAAGCTCTTCATCCCCAAACAACAACAACATACAAATTAAAATGACTCAAAGTGAAAAGAAGCTTGCAAAACATCTCACAATTTCATCTTATATGCCTGTAAATAAAGCTGGACCACGGAAACCAAACACTGGATGGGAAAATATGATAGAGGCTTAAAATAGAATAAATAATTTTATAAAGTTAGGTTTTCTTTTCTTAATTCCCCCAAAACCTTAAATTCAATATTATATATTCTATCTGAATTTTCTATTTTCATGGAAACCACGTCGGTGGGGCTGAGTGTGGGGGACGGTCCCACGGCTGCCGAGAGCAGCGCCTGCGACGCGGGGACGGGACGGCCTCGTCCCGCGGCGCAAGCACCTGTGAAGGCGACTTCACAGCCACTCCCTCCGCTCGCAGAAAACCTAATGGGATCCTGTCACTCACCGATCCTGACTTCCGTGCTGAAACCGGTGGACTTCAGCCTTTCGGTGTCACTGAGGGCCCAGCGCCGTCAGACCGGGCCCGTCCCGCGCGGTGCGGTCCGCACGAGGAAATCTTAGAAAAATAGCTACTTCTGCGGCTGAGGTTCCGTCAGGTTCCACGATTACAAGAGCGGGCCACACACGCGAGGTCAGCGGCCAGCGTGATGGGGACGCTGGCCCCGACTTACCTCCGTCTCTGTTCAGACGTTATCGACTTAGCACCATAGCAAATTCAAGTGATTGAGAGCGAGCTACGAAGTTACGAATGTGCGGGGTTGTTCCCGCCGCAGCAGCTGACTCTGATCCCGGACCGATTTCGCCTGGACTCGGTGCTTCGCCGCTCACCCCGTCACTTCAGCACACAGGTCACTTCAGCACACAGGTCAAGGCCGAGATCCCGGCGCCACGCCCGGGCGCGGCGCCTCGTGGTCCAGAGCTCCGGCGGCGATGTGTACTTTGAGGTAGACAGGTACTATTTACTCACACACGGCCACTCGCTGAGCCTCGTGTCCCACGGAGGCGGAGACGATGCTGAGAGCTGAGGAGACCGGCTGGCCCCAGAGGGACCGGGGGTGGGGGCGAGGCGAGGAGGACGTCGGCCAGCCCGACAACTGGCTTGTTTTAAAAGGCCTTACGTGACGTCGCTGGGGTTGAAGCAATCTGAACGTCTCTCATCACCGCCAGCTGCTTCTCGTGTTTACGGACACGAGACGGGAAGCAGAGAAAACAAGAGTGGCGCTCCATGAGCCCAACCATGACTTCTGAAGCAAACTCAAGAAAAAAATTCTAGTCACTAAAGTGAAATATTTCGTGGAAAACCCAGCCCTCGGGCCAGGCAGCTGACGGGCAGCAGCCTGCAAGGTGACGGCGGGAGGAACGCAAGGTCACCAAGGACCAGTGGGAAATGCAGACGGAGGTGACGACGCTCGGACCCTCTGGAAATGGGCCCCCGACCTCGTTCTTGCTTTAAACATTCCAAGGTACTATTTTAAAGGAACAAATGTTTCTGTGCTGGCAAAGAATTTATTCTCTAATTCCACAAAAATATTGACATTTGGGAGGAGAAAGGGTTTGACAAAGTGTGTGCTGCCTGCGACTGGTGTGTCAGGTGACTACGGAACGGAGAAAGCCACTGGGGCACCAAACAGCCCCCCGGGGTGCTTGGCCTGAAAGCTGTCGTCCAGGGGGCCCGGCCACGCGCTGTGCGAGGGCCTGCGGACAGGAGGGCCGGTGGCCTGCCTCCCGGGGGTCACGGGGTACACAGTGTCGGCACCAGCCCTTCCCCGACGGAGGCGCCTTCTCAGGAGAAGCGCCCAGACGCCACCCCGCACGAGAACGGGGTTGGACGCGCAGGGCGTTAAGCGGCGGCCCGAGTCATTGGCACCCTTGTTTCGTCACCAGAGGAATTTAAGAACAAGAACGCGCTGCAAACCAGCGTCGCACCGCTCAGACGCCCCGGCCCACGGGCGCCGATGTCACACAGCAGCTCTGGGGGCCGCGGGCTGCGCGACGGGGACACCGACAGCATGGTTAACGCGTGACATTAACGGCACCCTCTTTTGGTACGCTTAAATTAAATTTTTATATATCTTCTAAGTCTTCAGGTAGCTAAAGGCAACATAAATATCGTCATTCACCATGAAAAGGTATTTTTTCAATAACTTAGGATTCAATAAACGTACAAGTGTTCTTGAGGCTTATCACGAAACCTAATTCATCAACTAAACCAAAACGACCGAGATTTTGAGGACCTGGAAGCAAGCGAAGGTCACGTGTGTCAGGATGGGACACGCCACCACTGCCCGCGTCACTCTGGTCTGGAAACTTAGGGCTCAAGTGTCTCGGCATCTTGTCACCTGGTGCTGGTAGTGTCTTGTTGAGTGTGAGTTCTCGCATATAAAAGTTATAAATATTCTCTACTCGGAAATCTGGTCCACAGGACACCCCGAGGCGACGTCCGGGAGCGCGGTGGTCGTGGCTGTGCCAGCCCCGCGCTCACTGGGCACCGGGGCGCGAGGGCCATGTGCCTGCCGCCCGCTCACAGCAAGTCCATCTTGGGTCTGTAGTGCAGCAGCAGTGGCGCCTTCTGCAAGACAGGCCGTGGAGACAGAGCCATCAGCAGCAGGCCAAGACGAGGGCACGCTGCGCCGGCCGCTACGTGCCGTCAGCGTCAAGGCCCAGAGCTCCTGCCCAGGGCCCCGGGGACCAGGGGCACCCGCTCCTCCACTGACCCAGCGCCCCTCCCCTGGGCCTGGTCAGCGTCGGCCCTGGCTGTGTCCCCGCTCCCCGGCCTGCCCCAGGACAGGTGCTACCCATCCGCGCCTGCTCCACAAAGAGGCAGCCAAAGCTCCAGGGCGCCCTCTGCCGGCAGTAGGACGAGGCCCTGCGACTGGCAACTCCAGGGTAGACGCTTCCAAAGCAACTGTATTTCAAATGACCCCTAGAGTGCGTCATCGCTTCCGAACTCCCAGATCCAAACGCGCCACCCGCAGCAGGTCTGGGTGCCACGTGCAACGCCCTGTAACGAAGCGACACGTCTCACCTTGAATCTCCATCTCGTGACGACCACAAATTTGAGCGTGTGGTCCTTGCCCAGGATTTCCTCGTTGCATAAAATGTCCAGCTGGCGGGAGAAGGAGGCTCTGGTCAGTGGGGTCGACAGGCACTCGGTGCGCGTGGCCCGGTCCACGCCAGCCAGGCCGGTCTGGGCACAGGCGCCATCGACTGCAGGCCGTGAGCCCTCGTCTCCAGGGTGGCAGGTGGGAGGGAGCACCAGGAAGGCACCTCCGTCAACCCAAGGGCACCTGGGGAGCCTCCGTCTACACCTGCCCACTGGGGATCTCCGTCTACACTGGCCACTGGGGGATTCTGTCTACACCTGCCATAACAGCCCGCATGTGAGCCCCCGGCTGCCCTCACCCAGAGTGCCCTGTTCGCAGCCTTAGTCCACCCCTTGGCCAAGTGTGTCCCTCTCTCCTCAGGGGAAAAAATAATGGGCTCCCCAGTCTTCTTCCTTTTTTCCCTTTTAAAAACGATTTTTAGAGCAGTTCCAGGTTCCCAGCCAACTGAGCAGACGGTAGAGACCCCCACACAGCCCCTGCCCCCAGACGACATGCCTGCCTGACTCGCTGGGCAGCAAGCGACACATCGTCATCACCTAAGTCCACGTCAGAGTCAGAGTCGCTGTCATGCCTGCGCCCTGCGGGTGTGGTTGAGGGTGACGTCACCGCCTGCCATCGTGTGTCTCACAGACGGGCTCTGTGCCCTCAAATCTTTTCCCAAGCTCATCCTTTCGGTGACAGACAGCTCACCGACTTCTTTCCAGTGGACACCGGGGGGACTCGCCCGGAGCAGGGCAGACCCCGGTGGCTGTGGCCATCAGTGCTGATGCCCACGGAGCTGCTTGAGCTCGCGGGCCCCCGCCCGGAGCTGGAGGCTAAGTCTCCTCCCGCGTCCGAGTCTGGGAACGGTTGCGGGCTGCTGCTAAAAGGCCTTATTTGCTCCTCCGTTCACGAGCAGGTGGCTGCTCTGGCCTCACTCCTGGGGTCAGCGGCTGCCCCGGGTCCCTGGCACGTTCCGCGGGAACCGGGCGGTGTCCACGGGAACAGCGCCGGCGGACGCGGGCTGTGCCCCCCTGCACTCGGGAGACAAGCCCTGCTCAGCCCCGGGACGCGGCCCTTTCTCACGCTGCTCAACGGCCGGCTGGTGTTTGGCTGGATTCTGCGCCTATGTGCGTACGGGGCACTGGTCTGCAGTTGTCTTTTCTCGTGGTGTCCTGCAGCAGCTGACAGAGCACCACGACTTGGTGGCCTGAGATAACAGGAATTTACTTTCTCGCAGATGGGGAAGCTGAAGTCCAAACTCGCACTGCGGCAGGCAGAGCTCGCTCCGGAGGCTCAGGGGAGGGTCTTTCCTGTCCCCTCCAGCTTCTGGTGGCTCAGGCGTCCCTGGGCTGGTGGCCACCTCCCTCCAGGCTCAGTCTCTGTCCTCACGTCACCGTCTGTGTGTCTCAAATTTCTATCTACCTCACTCTTGTAAGGACAGTCGTCATTGGATTTGGGTCCACCAGATAATCCAGGATTTCTTCATCTGAAGATCTTTAACTATATCTCAAAAGATCCTTTCTCTTAAACAAGATCACGTTTGCAGGTTCAGGGTTAGGATGTGACATATGTTTTTTGGGGCCACCATTAAAGCCACTGCTCTAAAACCTATGGCAAGTCTGTCCACTTCTCCTCACCCTCACTGCGCCAGCCTGGGCCACGTCTCCTGGGACTCCGGCCCCGGAGGCCGCCCCCACTGGCCTGACGTCCGCTTCTGCGCTCCAACAACCCGTCTTCCTCACAGCCTGGGGGCCACTGCACAGCTGCACCTCGAAGCACGGGCCCCGGCCCGTCCTCACATCCGTGCACGCACAGCTGGCCCCAGCAACCACGTACGCCTTAGCGAACGCCGCCTCCTCAGTGAGTCCTAAGCCACGGAGCCCGCCCCGCCCTCCGACACCAACCCCACTGGGCCCCACTGGGTCACCGGGTTTGTTCTGTTTTCAGCACCTATCACTGCTCAGAAGTATGTCACCTGCCTGCGACTCACCCTCGCCCGCGCCCCATTCATCCATTTGTGAAATCGGAGAACAGACTCTGTGCGAAAAACGCGCACACAGAGCCACGCACCCTCCCGGCGCCCCCGGCCTGGGCCCCCCACCCCCCTCACTGCACTCCCTGGGGCCCAACAAACTCCGGTTTTTTTCTGATTTAAAATCCAAAGTTGCGGAGCCCACAGAACTCGGAAGCACGGCTTCCCGGGCTGGCCACGGCGCGCAGGCGCCCTACCTCGTTGAAAGAGGACAGGTTCAGCTTCTTGGCGATGAACTTCTTCAGGTGCAGGACGGTGGCCTGGGCCGAGCAGCGGATCCACTTCCGCTTGAGGCCGCGCAGCTTGCTGCTGTTGCACTCCAGGCAGATGCTCACCTGCAGGACGAAGGACACACAGCTGGGCCACACGCCGCGCGGCCCCCTCGAGGCCTCCGCACGCACCTGCGGCCTTCCGAAATCAGAAACCTGCTGTGGCCGCGACGCTGCGGAGAAAGAGTTTTTAAAAATAGTTCTACACACAGTATCGTAAAATCTGTTGTCTGCCACTTCGTGAAATACAATCCGACACTCTGGGCTGTGCCTCGTCAACAGGGGACTTTAGTAAATGCCAGGACGACGGGCTCCTGGCAGGCACTGGGCTGGTTTCTGAGCCCCAGCTGGGACGCCTGCATCCGTCCCCGGGCCGGGCGGTGCCCGCTCCTGCTCGAGCGCACCGGGCTGGTAAGCGGAGTGGCACTGCGCTCGGCCCAGACCGCAAACTCAGCAGAAGAGGAGAGCGCTCTGGGAGAGGGAAAGGCGCCGGCTCTGCAAGCTTGTGGCCACCTTTTAGAAGATCAACGGCTCGGTGGGATTGGAGTACACCAACAGCGACAAGAGACCGCAAAATGACAAACTAAGTAAAAGTGATTCTAGGGTCCTGGGGTGACTGGTAGATGCAAAAGGGACCCCCGTGAGCAGCAACGACGCCAGGCCATGCAGGACACAGAAAGCGCCACCTCGGACACCTCACTCACGAGCATGGTTCTCCAGCCGCACCCCACAGCCGGACGGAAGAATTAACAAAGGGATGAACTGGCCGTGGGCTGGACCCTTCACCGTCACTGTACGCTTCCTCCACTGACCCCACACAGATGACCACAGCCGGCACGGCCGAGGACACGTGTGCTGCCGCAGTGCTCACGGTCATCTTTTTAACCCAACAGAAGTATATCGACTAGAAAATTAAGATTCTGTTATTCTGTTCTTGTACCCAAACCCCAAATATTTTAGTTGACTTCAATATCTGTATACACGTATTTTTAAGTGCGTGTTTTAAGTGTTAAGTGTACAGACGCAGACCAGACTGTGTGTCATGGGCATATGTGATCAAGTGTGTGTGTGTGCACATCACACCCACATTCTAGTGTGGCCGACACCCCTTGTCTCGGTGGTTATGATTTTAAGGCGAAGCAACCCTCAGCTGACCTCACAGACTGCAAGGACCTCATATTCCCTTATTTTTAATATTTTTACGCCTACAGCACCTGGTCTTCCTGGGTGGTCTCCCATCCAAGGACTAACCAGGCCCAACCCTGCTTCGCTTCCGAGATCAGATGGGATCGGGCGTGTTCAGGGTGGAGCGGCCACAGACCTTGTGGTTATTCGCGAGCCTTTCCTCTCCCAGGTGAGCTTCAGAAGCAGCTACTTAAATTCTATAATAAATGGTGAAAACCGCAACGCCTGAGATTCACTTGGGGAGCACCGATACCCTGACGTCGACCTGTGCGTCCCTTCCAGTCTTCCCCTCGCGTCCTCCCTGAGGTTTAGAGTCTTCGCGGAGCCCTCACACGCTTCTCGTCAGGCCGTGGTGAAGGGTTTGCTGCTCCCGTGAACACGGCGCCGCAGCCACATCTACGCAGCCACGTGCTCGGCCTCTCCCCCCAGCGGGCAACAGTCCACCCCACGGTCCCCAGGGAACGTCACACACCCCACGTCAGACAACGGTCCAAGGACGTGCTGCGTTTGCCCCACACGTGTCTCGTGTCTTTTGTCTGGGGCTGCAAGATGGGCCTTCAAGTCATGCTGAGTGACAGCTCATAAGGGACACGTCCTCGTTTCTGGTATTAATAAGAACGGTTCTCTCTCGTCACAAAGTACGGTGACTGTGAGCCACGGTTCTCAAGGTAAGCTACTGTATTAAACAGTAAGGCAAACACGGGTACGGGACTCTGTGAAGTCCTCCTACAGCATCTCTTTAGTCTGACCATGCAGTGCACGGCGGGGATGGGTCCCTCAGCAGTACGTCTGAAGTTTTCACTTACTGCACTACTGGACTCCGTTTCATGCAACATCTGCATGCACACCGAATTACCCGGCACCGAATCCCTCAGCGACGACCTGGGACTGCAGAGGCCCCGAGGGTACAGAGAGTGACCCTTAACCGTTGTGTACTTAAGATGTTTCGTGGAGAGTACGTGTTACTTTGGCAATTAAAAAAACGAAAGCAGGCGCGGGCAGGGCACGCCCGTGTGCACACCCACTTTCCCTCCTGCCTTCCCCTCTGCTAAGCAAGAATGCACCCCAAGTAGCAGTTTTTAGTGCATTTCCGCCTGGTACAGTTTGGGGACACACAGTGCGGTCACCGACCTGCTCGTCACTTCTGTGGTAATCGTTGTCGTCCTCCTGCTTCTCTTCTGCTGCCTCTTTGTTCGAACTGTCCTCCGCTTTGGTTTCACCTTGTAGCAAAAACAGAACACGTGTATCACGGAATCCGAAACGTCAAACCGTCGCTTCTGACTCTGCGGTACACCCGAAGAGCTGTGACAAGTCACGCTAAGGTGCACCACGAAGCGCACACGTAGGAGTCAGAGGAGGTGGCTCACAGCGTCTGCTGGGACTCGGTGTCCTAGTCCGGGAGACCCCTGAAGTGGGGCTCGCCACGTGGTTTGCGGTGTGAGTTGGGGCTCAGAGGACGAAGGTGACGGGACATGTGAAGGGCGCATGCGGCTCCGACCCCTCAGCCCCCTGGGCCACCGGGAAGCTCCCACGCGCTCTGGAGCTTAAGCCTCCATCTCGGGTGATAACTGGGACAGGAACCCAGGGTCCCAAACACGTCCCTGACCGCCTCCCAGGGGCCCTGCGATGCCACAGAGCCTCTGCCTCCTCAGACTGCGAGACGCACAGGGCCGTCTAAGCTGTTCGGGAGGCCGTGCTCCACCAGTCACGTCCTGGCATCACGCACTGCGACAGTTCGCCGTGACACGTGCAGACCTTAACGCACTGCCAACCGTGCATCGAGGGCAAGGAACGGTTACTTGGCCAGCAAAACCGAAGGGAACAGTCTTAGGGAGCCACGTCCCACACTTCCGACATCCCCCTGTGCACCTCCCCCTCCAGGGACCTCTGGGGACTCCCGTGCCTCCCCTCCAGCACCACAGGCCCTGTCTGCACTCCTCTGTAAGCCCTCACGCTCCCACCTGCAGGGGAAGTGAGGGAGAAAACCCGCATCACAAGGCCCTTCCCGCAGGCCCACTTCCGAGCTTTTGTTACGTAAACTGTAAAGTGCCTAAAAGGAGGGAGCTCTTTAAGAAAAAGTGACCCCGCATCTTGACTCACTCACCATTTCGATGGGGGTCCAAGTGTTGCTTTGCAGAACACGTCTCCCCCTTGATGTCTCCAGGCACCTCCATGCCTAATTTGTGGTAGAATTCTCTCTGCTTTCTCATTTCCGCTATTAAGAATTAACACAAATATTTAATCTCCAGTAGACAATGAATTTATTAAAACCCTGTTCTCAAACATCACGTGAAAGAAAGCGCAGATGTGACCACAGACTTGAAAAGCTGTGACTGGTGAGAGAATGACAAACTGAGTCGTGAGTGGCTGCAGCTCTGAACAGAGGTGGGTTTTTTTATGCGGCTGACCCTAGAGACTTGTACGTGTAAAACACCCCAGAGTGTGTTTTCCCCTGAAGACCCCTTTGCTTTTCCCAGGACTAAGCGCCTAGGGAAAGATGGCCACTCCTGCACTCTCTGCTGAGAGCAGCGCCGGCCACGGCAATGGGCTCCACTCGCGGTCGGGGGTGCCAACGAGGGCCCCCCGAGCCCTGCGCGCAGCACTTGCGGCCACGTGCGTCAGCGCCGACCCTCTTCGGAAACGCAACAAGGAGAACACAGCCCACGCCACTCCCCACCATGCGCTGTCTTGGAGAGACAGCGCCACAGCCCACCACCCACACTGGCCGGAACGGAGCCCGCGCCCCTGCGTCCCACCCCAAGAAGGGCAGCGGTGGTCAGTGCCCAGAACTGCACAGAAGTTTTAGAAGGAAAGGCTTTCAGAAGGTGTGTGCTACGTGCTGTTTCCTTTTAAACACAGGTGAACCTCACGGGCACCCGTTCCCGGCTGCGCCCCCACCGCCCCACATGTGGGCTGGCACGCACGACACACGAGGGCAGCGCTTCCTGAAGATGAAACAGATGAGTGCCAGACAACGATGACACCAGCGAATCAAATCCACTGGGTTCGGAGCAAGGACAAGAGACAGTGGTCCTGCCAAAGAGACCAGGGCCACCCAAGGAGAGGCGCTGAGGCCACGCCGCACACCAGGACCCGAGCGACGTCTGACACTCACCTTCTTGGAGGCCTGGGACCAGCTTGTAAACAATGTCCTGCATGGTTCTGTCATGACTGGCGGAAAGAACAGAACGGGCGGCGTTAGCCAGAAACGTCACGTTTTCCACCAACTTCAGTCACAAATGTGGAATTCTGGTTGAATTGTGCTTCTGATTTGCACTTAAAGAACGTGTTTGGTAGCAAAAATTTCACGTGACCTGAATTACCGCATCATTAATGTTCCAGCCACTTACAAATTTCAAATAACACCACAGACCCTTCTGGCGGCCAGTGCCCTCTACCTGCCGGGCCTTCCACGTTCCAGTGGACAGCAGCCTTGGGAGCCCCAGTGACAGCTCGGCCTTTCCCGACCGCGACCGTGAACGTCAGGGAAACGCCGCCTGCCCTCCGCTCCGTCAGGAGAGCGAGACCCCCGCTCTGGAAAGCCGCACCCCGAGGCAGGACACACGTGCATGCATGTGCTAATAATTGGTACCCAGGACGTGTACAGTGCTTCTCCAAAGCGGACAAACAAAACGGAGAACTCAGTGGGACACCCGACCCGCTGGGCAACACGGGAAGATGGCCGTGCACACTGACGACCCTGGAAAAGGGCCTAGGTGGCCTCCAGAACCACCACATGGCAAAGTGCAACAGCTGCGGTGCCCCACAGGACAGCGACACACACCCCGGGGCCCCAGAGTGCGCAGGAAGGCACGTGCCGACACCCCACTCCTGGGAACAACCGGGGTAAATACCCATGTGACAGTGCCGTGACAGGGCCTGGGGCCGCAGTGACACCTTGCGAGGACACTCCTCACAGCGCGCTGTCAGTAGTGGTGCAAAGGCCACTGCGCTCCAGCGTGAGCTCCAGGAACTGGGCACAGAGCTGCGCGGCCCAGCGGCCTGAGGCTTCTCACACGACGCATCCCGAGTGACACTCGGGACCCTGGCGGGGTCGCTGACACACAGGGCTGCGGGCGGCCCGCTTACCCGATGTACTGCAGCGGGTGGCTCTGGTGGATGACGATCCTGCACGTGGGGCAGGTGTTGTTCTCCTCCAGGTACTTGACCAGGCAGCTCCGGCAGACTGTGTGCAAACACAGCGGCGTCAGAAGGCCAGCGCGGAGCCGAGATGCCGACGGCGGCCGCGGTTGACGCCGCATCCCCAGGCACCGCGAAGGGCGCCCAACAGGGCAGACTGCGCGCTGCTCGCCCCACTGTCCTGACGGTACGCGGGGGGCCCAGAGAGAAGAGTGGACAGTGGGGGGGAGGCGGCCGCGAGGCCCGGGCTGAGACTCCGGCCGAGCGCACAGTCAGTCCATGCGCTCTCGCCACACGGGCCAACAGCTAAAACGTCTGTCAGCCCAAAAGATCCCAAAATGTCCTTGGTACATCAACACTGGAGAAAAGTCAGTGAAAATAACAAAACATGCCCACTGATATCCAAAAACACAATTAACTTTAAAATAAAAATTCTACCGAAATTGGCAGATATTTCCTTAAGTGAAAAATACAGAACGAGTCCCTGCACTACAGGTATTCACGTATCCTAACGGTGCCACCCCCGTTCCAGGCGAGATGGGGCTTAAAAAAGGAAACTCCAGCTCAGCACCAGCGAAGAGGCCCCCAAACGTCGAACGTGGGCTCATCGGCCGTGTGTGAGCGCTCGATCACCAGACTCCTGCCTAAGAAGTTGAAGAAATTCATCTGGAAATTTTAAAAATAAGCATTTCTGCCCACTGGAAACATCACGTCATACCAGTTACTAGTTTAGCTGTTCTACAGAAATAACTGATTTTTCCTGTATTTAGCTTCTTTAAATGATCTCTCTGTTAAAATGACCCACAGGATTTTAACGTGAAATGTTTTTTTTGATCTACTGCTTTATTTCTGCTTCTGCGTACTGCTTTGTCCTTGAGTTTAAAATCTTTTGGTCAAAAAGAGCTGAAGTAGCAAAGAGCACACAGCTAAAACTGCTGAAGGCCATGTTCTCGAATACCCCGCACGTACACGTATGCAGACACTCGGTCACCGTGGTCGCGTCAATGAGATACCCACTGCACAGGCGGCAGGTGATGTGGGCGTTTATGTCCCAGAGTTTAATCTTTCTGGTCAACATCTTTGGCTTCTGCAAGAGAAAAACGCACATTAATTACCATTTTGAACACTCGGTACCTTTCGCCAAAGGCTCAGGTCCAGCGCCAGCAAGTTACAGCAGATACCCCAGGAGGAGACTCAGCACACAGAGGGCCCAGGCCACACGGACTTCCCATTTGTGAGGCACGGTGACAATCTCTGACAAGCTCGCTGACCTCCTGGGGGACCAGGACTGTGTCACCAAACACCCCAGGGGCAACGCTTGGCCTATGGGTGGCAGGGAGCACAGGCAACGGCTTCTGGGATGTGGCGGGCAGAGGCCGGGGTCGGTGGCCTGAAGCCCTGACCGGGGCGCAGCCCTGTCCCACGTGAGGCTGCCCCATCCGGGCACAACAATCTCAGGAAATGACACCCACCAGGTGGCGCTCTGACAGGGCCAAGGCCGGGAAGCGGCTGTCAGAGGACCACCGCCAGGCGTGCCCAAAGTGAAGGCGAGCAGGTTCCACGGCCAGGTCACCGTGACACGCAGATGAGTTTGCAGGGACCGGGTGAAACGGCAAACGGAAGTGCGCTGTGGACCGGCCGGCACGGCTGCTGCCCCCGCTCCCTGGGCCAGGACCCAGCCAGCCCCCCGGCCCGGGCGCAGCAGCCCGTAGCCAGACTGGGCAGGCACAGAAGCTCCGCCCCCCTGGGCAGCACCGGGAGCACCTGAGACCCTGTCACCCCTGTGGCTTATCCCACAGGACACGGCGAGTCCAAACGCCTGTGCACCGAAGAGCCGGCACGCAGTGTCTGCCTTGGGGTCGGAGCTGTCTGTCCCTTTCCGGAGCTGCCGCAGCCCTCACGTCTCTCTAGCTGGACCGCAGGCTGCAAGGGTGCAGGGCTGCCACCGCACCTCCTGAGACTAACAGTGGTGTCCCAGGAGGAAAACAGCCCCAAAGGTGTCCTTGTCCTACCCAAAATCCGCATGCTACCTCACGCGACAAAAGGCCCAGAGATGGGGGATGGTCATCATAGGGTCCTTCTAAGGAGGAGGCCAGAGGGTCACTCAGAGAGACAGGACACGCCGTGCTGCCGGCGTGATGGCAGGGCCACGAAACAAGGACGCAGGCACCCCAGAAGCTGGAAAAGACTAGAACTGGTTCTCCCCGGAGACTCCGGAGGGAGTTAGCCCTGTGACACCTGGACTTGACCCCAGGAGACCCCTTCTGGACTCCTGACCTTTAGAACCACCAGCACGCTCGTGTGCGGTGGCCACCCGGCTTGTGATCTGCCACAGCAGCAGGACAACTATGCGACGTGAATGCCTCACACAAAGCAGGGCTCCGTGAGCGCCCACCGAAGGGATGCTGCCACGGCAAGCAAACCCAGAGCTCCGCCAGGGACACCAGGGCAGATACTGCGGCCGTCAGCGTCAAGGGCCTGACGGGTCACCGACGTCACCCAGGGTGGCAGGTTACACGGCTGTGCGAGCAGAGCCGGCTTCACCCAGTGGCCGCAGTGCACGTGGCTCAGACTGCAGGCCGAAGACACCGTTCAACGCTCTTTAAAAACGGGACTGAAAGCAAACAGCCCAGGGCACTCCGGACATTTCCATTTGGACGAGGTCCCAAGAGAATGTGCCGGGCCCATCACTGGGCAGCACGGCGTGGGGGCCAGGCCAGGACCCAGAGGGCGGGGCAATCTGGAGCTGATCGTCGCCCACACGCAACCCCACGAAGAGTCAACCAGCCATCAGAACGAATTAACGTGTCGGCAAGCCGCCAGACAGACTTCCCTCTCACACGAGGCGTGCCTCGAAACCAGCTCGAACGCCCGAATATGTTCTTAGGACGATGTGCAAGACACTTCTGGGTGCTTGCCCCGATCTCTCCACCCCCTTCCTGGTCCCCACAGGAAAAGGACCTGCGGCCGCCGCAGCACCCAGGCGCGTCGGCAGGACAGGACCTGCTGCTCCCAGCAGTGTTTCGGTAGCGACGATGTGGAACTCAGTGGAACATTCCAACAGCGGCTCCCGTATGCCGACCGGTCCTACTATCCTAACTCCACAGGACGTGGCCTTGCGTGGCAAAGCCACGCCAGCTGTGAGCGCGTCGCCTTCCCCAGGCCCTGGCAAAGCCCCAGCCAGGCACCTCTGACCTGGGAAGTGGCTCAAGGACGAAAGAGCAGCCTGACCGTGGGGAACGGGGCAGGAGAGCACGCCTGCGAGGACAAACCCTCAAAACGTGCCCAAGCCAAGCAGAAAGCAGGCCAGTGCCCACGGAGACATTCTCCTGTGAGTGCCCCCGAGGCCACAAGGCAGTGTCCACTCGCTGGCCCTGCTGAGGACTGTGCTGGGGTCTTCAGTTCACACACCTGCCATCAGGAACACGAGGACATGCTCAGCGCCGTGCCAACATTCTTACCACAGTGACACTCAGCCACGACGTTCTCCCACCAAATACCAAACTGCCACCGCACACGGAGCCGGAAACAAACTCAACACACTGGCAAGACGAGGCCTCCGGGCCCTATGCTGTCAGCTTCCGCGCCCGGGGCCCCTTCACTCTCCTTAACGGGAGCAGGGTCTGCATCTCCTTTGGGGAACCGGGGTCCATGGTCAGTGTGTATGGAGAGGGTGCAGACAGGTGTGCATGCTGGGGAGTGTGCACTCACACACCCACATTCCTGGCTCTCCTGGAAGGGCCCGGGAGTGACTGCTCCTCGCAGCCCCAGCCCACTGAGGAACCAGGGGGCTTAGACATGTGGCTGACCCGGGGCTGGGCTCAAAAGCATAGGGGACCCGGCGCCAGCTCAAGTGCTCCCCTGGCCCCCAATGGGCACAGTATGTCACACACTGGGCCCGGATGGACCACCAAGATAAGCAGCAACTATCACCAGGCAAACAAAACCAATGAGATCATCATCTACAGAGTCACACCGAAGGCCGTGAGCCCACCCTGGGACAGACAAAGAAAGAGGCAAGGGACATGCTTCCTCATGGCTTGTGAGCCGACGAGCGTAGAGAGCAGTGGGAAGTCACCCCGTGACAATGACTTCAGGGATGATTCCCTCAAGAAGCGTTGTGGGCAGGACGGCTCAGGGCTTCAGAGCAGCCCACAAGGCAGAGTGGGGTGCAGGGTGGAGGGTGCCCACAGACGCCACCTGCTGAGTGACCGGGTGACACCCAGGCAGGGACCGGAGGAATGACAGGCACGACTCTGGATGACACAGCACCCATGACGGGACTCCTGCTGAGCAGGCACCTCTGGGAACACTGACAAGCCACTGTCACAGTCACAGTCACAAAGGCCAGGGAAGATGGACGGGCGCCTGAACGCAGTGACCAGCCGTGGGCCGGCCCAGAGCAGCCTGGAAAACAGGCCGTCTGCCCATGGACCGCCCTGTCTGGAGACGAGACTGGCCTGCTGCTCTGGCCGTGCTGGGACCTATGCGCTGGGCACCCCTGTCGGCCACCCTCCTGTCCTCAGGCACACGAGGAGCTGTGCTCAGGACACGCGAAGGCCCACTGTCATCAGCACGGGCACTGGACCAGAGCGGGGAAGGTGGTATGAAGCTGCCAGGCCTGTGCCCTCCATGAACTGCCCTGCCCGCCAGGCCGAGGCGCCCTCCTCACCACCTGTCTCGGTGACAGCCAATCCCAGCCCCTGGCAGGCGGGACTGGAGGGCCACGTCTCACCTCTAGATGCCTTCGGTCCCCTCCTTCCGCCCCCGCATGGGGCGCTCAGGCTCCCGCTCCGGTCCTATCGCTCCCGGCCAGCCGCTTCCCGCTATGCTCCGGGCCTTCACGTCTGCGCCTTCCTTTTGTCCCCTGCTCTTTTTCCATTTTCTAGCACAGAAATGGCACCTGTCATTTCACGTCACTTACGTGTGACACACAGAGTCCCATAATTAAGTTCTTACTAGAATGTTTAGGTGAGTCCCGTGAAGCCAACAGCAGGACAGTCAATCAAGACTATTAATTCAGAGGAAATGTGAATGTATACTCGTAAGTGCGCTCCACTCTACCCCGGAGCGCACAGAAATCGTATCTGAACGGAGCTGCAGGAGCCGCGCGCTCCTGCGGCCACACGGTCACGCCGACCGACGCGCGTGCACTGGGAAAACGGAAGCATCAAACTCCGCGCTGCACTCACCTTACATGGCAGCCTGGGACCCTCTACTACATTTTGAAGCCTGTGGAGGCACAAGACGGGGCGCCGCCCGGTGTGCTGCCCGGGGCCTGTGTTCCCACGCCAGCAGCTGTGGCCTCGCTCGGTCGACGCGGCTGTTCGTTTACCTGCTTAAAGCAACCAGAAGAAAAACGAGAATAAACAACAGTGAAGAGCCAGGACGGACCAGGGAGACCCAGGCGGGCCTCTGCGGCAGTCTGGTGTCACCGAGGCCAGGGGCGGTGAGTGTCGGGGCAGTGGGGAGGGCATGGAGACAGAAGGGCTGTCACTCTGGGGCCCGAGAAGGCAGGAAGAAGGTCTGTAAAAGCTAGGGATGGTGATGCGTTTCAGGGGTGAGCTGGCGGGGGGCGGGGGCCTCTGGAAGGGACAGGGGACAGTTAACTTCTGTGCAGAGTGCTGCCCTGGGCCACTCAACCCTCCACACAGGCTCCAAGCTGGGCTCTGCATTCCAGCGGGGGACATGGAGTTTCATGTGAATGGACAACAACCCACCAACAAGCATGCTGTTTTTTTTTTCGGGATGAGGGAGGGGGCCCCTGCGGCCTTGGGGTCTCACTGGGTAGGAGCCAGGTAAACACAGGAGAGGGGTGAGTGCAGGTGAGGGGAGAGGGTGAGTGGAGGCAGCAGAAGGCGGTGGCGAGTCGGGTGGCACAAGGCCTCGGCAGGACCAGACACAGGTCGGGGACCCTAATGCCACGTGACGCGCCTGTGGGTTAGCAGTAGCAGTTCACTACAGCTTGGGAACCATGGGCCCAACGACAAGCGACGTCCATCTACATCCAGCCTATACCATTTCTGCTCTTTATTAACTGATCTTTAAAGCTTAACTTTTGTGGAAAAAAAGAAAAGAAAGAGAGAGAACGATGGATGGAGGGACTGAGGGGACCCCCGTACTGAGCCAGTTACCCACTCCTGCCCTGGGACAGGTGCCTAGGACCTGCACGCTAACGGAGGACGCAGGCAGCAAACCACAAGTGCGGTAAACAGGTAAGGCATGCACGTCGACGGGGCAAACGCTGCAAGAGCAGGGCGAGGGACGGGCGGTCCAGGGGCATCTCACTGAGATGGGGACAGGTGAGCGATAAGGTAGAAATTTACATGAAATTGATAAATCCCTAGAAAAATAACTCATCAGAACTGAGAAAGTAGAAACAGAAAACCTGGAACGTTCTGTAACCGTGAAGGGGGCTGACCGAGTCGTCCCAGCAAACGTGGGCCTCACGTCCCAGGGGCGGCTTCCCCAACCGTCCCAGGAGCAATCCGAGTTTCTCAGAGCAGAAACACAGCATTTCCCAACACGCCGTACGAGGCCACGGAGCACACGCACGCACCGGACCAGAACCGGGAGGGAAATCGCAAGCACGCCCAGCATGTGTGAAACGGGACTGTGCTTTCAAACTAGATTTATCTCTGGATAAATCATTCTCCCCTCCCTCCTCCCTCCTCCCTCCTCCCTCCGCCACCATCCTTGCGCCGACTCTATCCCTTCTGCCCCATAACGCCACGTGCTGTTGGCCAGAATGCTGCGCCCACGGCCATGCCCCAGACAATGCCATGGCTCCTGTCTGAAGAGCGAATCGGCCCAGGCCAGGCCTCCTCGCACCCTCTCTCACCACTAATGCCCTCCCAATGGACACATCCGAGCAACACTGAAGAAAGCAAATCAGACATGTCCTTCCTCGGTGCGACCCTTGAGAGTGGCGGGCGTGACTCCTGAAGAGCCGCATCCTCAGCAGGGCCCACCCCCATCAGCTCCGGCCTCGCCTGCCTCTCGGCTTTTCCTGTCGGCCCGGCCCTCCACGTCAGGGCAGTGGGCTGGCTCCTGGGCAGCCATCAGAGACCCTGAGCCTCCTGGACAGGCCACCCAACCCCGGGTCTGAAGCTGGTCGCTCTCCTGTCCCCCGCCCTGTCGCCATCTTCGTGTGCTGTGCCCTGCCCGCCCACGCCTAGTAGGGTCCAGGCCACATCCTCGTCGCTGGACACCGTGTCTGGCAGAGCTCCCTCCCCGAAGTGGACACTGTCACGTCAGCCAGAGGTACCCCTGCCTTCTCCCAGGTACTCTGGCACACCTAGTCCTATCAAGTCCCACAGACACCACCAAGCTGCTGGACTGCACCCCAGGCCCAAAGGCCTTTCGCAAACTGGTCTGCGGTGACTGTGCACGTCCAGGGTCCGGAGTCAACCCTCCCTGGGGATGCTGAGAGGGGCCGCCGCCTGCCATGTTTGATCGGCTTCTCTCCTCCCGGTGACTCGAGGAGCAAGGCTGGGCGGCCTCTGTGGGCGGCACCCACGGCAGCTCGCACGTGGTGGTGCAAGGAAGAGCCTGCTTTTCTCCAGCCAGTCACCGGGGCCTGTGTCCTGCGGCCTGCCTGACCCCACAGCCCTGACTCCGGGACCACAGCACCTGCTAACTGGCTTTCATGCCCACTGGCCACTCTGTCTTGTCCTGCTCACCAGCGGAACCCCATCACCCATAGTGGCGCCTGGCACACAGTGGGACCCAACTGATACGAGGCCGGCCCAGAGGTCCACCCATGAGGCCGGCCTGGAAGCACAACGGCCGCCAGGTCCACACAGGCCAAACGGCAAGCACTAGTCACCACCTCATCGAGATAACAGGACCGTGTTATGAATGCTCCAGACTGGGACACTGAAGTCAGGTTAAGATGACAATAAGAAAGGAAACTTCAAACTTACTTCTCTGTGGCCAAATGTTACTATGAAAGCTTTTAAAAATTACAATAACGAACCACATAAAAATGCTTTGAGGTTAAGATTCTTCAAAAGGCTCATGACTCCAAAGACAGCGAGAGTCCTCCCTCCCCTCCCCCTCACTAGGACCTGACACCCGGCAAAGCCCCTACTCAGGCCACCCCGCCCTAGTACGCTGCCTGGGGACCCAGAGCGCAGCGCTGCGAGGCCTGATGCCCTGCTCGGGGTCTCCCGCCTTGGCCTCACACCCCGAGCTATCCCTCTGCTGTCGCTGGGTGCCCGAGGGGCACACACTGTGACCGGGCACGCGCTGGGAGAACGAGCGAGCCCACTCGCCGACAGGGCCCAGACAGCCGGCCAGCCCCACCAGCCCCACCGCCAGCTCACTCCCAGTTTCCAGGGCTTAAACCAAGGATCTGCTCGGACAGGTGAGTGTGACGCAATGACCCGAGATAAGGCCGGCAGGCTGGGGCCGGCCCGCCCGCAGCCCGCATCAGCGCGTCCACGTCACAGGCGGAGCGGTGGCCTCCGGCCATCTTCCTATCTACCTCCCGGTCACACTGCAGCCCGCAGACGGCCGCCGCCTCGTCCCGCGGGGGTCGCGGGGGTCGCACCGTGGGGCTCAGTCTGGGTGAAACCCGCCCCTGCTCCTCCGTCCTCTCTCGAGCGGCTGGTGTCTCCGTCAGGAATCGGGGCGACTGTGCCTTCCCACCCGCCTGCTCCCCACACCACGGCCTGGAACCCTCTGAAGGCTCAGAGCCTGAAGCCAGGGGCCCCCGCCTCGCCCCACCCAGGCCGCCGCCCCGGGGCCCCGCGCCCGCTGTGCCCGCACCCGACACCTGCACGCGCCCGCAGGGCCGCCGCCCGCCTCACACCTGTCCTTGAATGTCCGCGACCCAGTGACGCACGCTGCGCACACGTCCGCACATGCGCACATGCCCACACACGCCCACGTACACCCATGTACGCGCGCACGCACGCACGCGGGCACGCGCACACGTCCGCGCGCGCGCGCGCACTGCGTCACTGAGCCGGCTCCCGGAACCCGGAACTCGCTCGCTCGCTCGCTCGCTCCCTGCCCCGCGTCAGCCGCGCGGGCAACCGTCCGACTCCAGCGACTCCAGCGTTAGGGCTGAATGACAGCGCTGAGAGACTCCGCCCAAGATGAGAAAAGACACAACGTCCCCACCAACCTGGGAGCAGAAAAAGCACACGCCTGACACAGCACCTTGGCCCTGTCTGCAGGCGACACTCCGGGCCCCGGCAGAGGCGCGACCCTCCACGGCGCGGACGCCCGGTGCCGAGCAGCGCGGGGCCGCCCGGTGCCGAGCAGCGCGGGGAATGGCCCTGTCCGACCAGGCTCAGCGCACCAAGGGCCCGAGAAGGGTCCCGACGGTCCTGCGTGACGGTCCCCACGCCAGGACGGAAATCGGACCGCATCAGACAATTCTCGCTAGCGCCAACGAACTCTACAGGGCAAAGGAGCAACTCGTTCCAAGTTCTGAGGAAAATGACTTCAACGCAGAGTTCCGTGTCCACTCAGGCTACGAGCCAAGCGTGAGTGGACGTGCGCGCATGCGCGGACGGCGCTGTCGGGTCTCAGGAAATGTGCTCGCTCACGCGGAAGTGCCTGCTGGGCACCTCTCATGTGCCACGCGAGCTCACGTGTGCTCCCGGACCCCCGGTGCCGACCGCGACGAGACATGGCAAACTCACCAGCCCAGAGGCGAGCGCGCTGAGCACAGCGCGTCAAGGCAGAGCATGGATCCGGGTGGGGCTCGAGGAGGGCAGAGGCTCAGATGCCACCCCCGGGAACATGGAACGTGAGACAGTAGCGCCAGCCAATGGGAGGAGAAGGGGGGAGAAGTTAGAACTCGGCCACGTAACAGACCGCATTTAAATAATCACTCTGGCTTTCAGCTCGGATTCAGTCTTCGGAGGCGCACGGAGAGCCAGCCACGATGGGGCTGCTGGGCCCCGTGATTTGCTGGTCGTGCCCCGGCAGGCTGCGCCTCCACGGGGAATGCTGACTTCCGCGGAAGCACAGCCAGCAGGCTCCCCCGAGCCTGAAGAGCGCTGGCTTTCAGAACCGCATTGGACCCGTGATTCCTCGCTCCCTCCTCTCCCTGCTTTGGATCAGGATTGCTGGCCTCTGCCGGCCCTCGCCTGTCCTGCTGTGCTCAGGCGCAGGAAAGGCAACCTGTCTCTCCAGGTTCACAGGAGTCCAGGCGCTGCACCTCAACGATCCAGTGACCAGATGGTCACTGAGGGGCCGAGAGGCTGGACCAAGCTGAAGCTACAGTGGGACGAGACCCTGGGGAACTTGGGAGGGAGAGGCAGGTGTGTTGAGAAATAGGGCAGAGGGCCCCATGACTCCCCGCCCCCGCATACCACACCTCCACCCTCGGGCACCTAGCTACTGCTGCAAAGGGGCTTTTGAAGACCTCATTAAGGTCCCCAATCAACAGACCTTAAAACAGGGACAGTCACTGGTGGCTTAACCAAATCACATGGTCTTTCAAAGCAGTTTCCTCTAACTAGTGACAGAGCAACATGCTACATCAGATGCCCACAGCCCCAGGGGCAAAGAACTGAGGGGCTTCTAAGAGCCGAGAGCAGTCGCCACGCTCAGAAGAGGACTGGAGTCCCAGACAAGAGCCACAGTCCGGTGGACAGGCCATCTCAGCCTCTGAGACCCTGACCAGAGGAGCCAGCCACACTGTGCTGGCCTTCTGACCCCAGAACCCGGACTGAGTGCACGTCCTTTTAAGGCACCAAGTTTGTGGCAATTTGTTAAGTAGCAATAAAACACGAATACAATAGTATTGAGAAAAATGGCAGCCACTAACAGAAGAGCCAGTTTCCCAAGCACAGCAAACAGCGGCCACCAACGCTGGTAACGCTTTTGTTAGGCAACCACTCTCCCAATCCTGGAGACGAGAGACAGGCGATCAACAAGTGGCAGACGCTAGAGCCCCGTAGTCCAGGCTGAATTTGGCCCCCCAAATTCATGTGTTGAGTTGAAGCCCTACTCCCCATCTCTAAATACAGGCCTTTGGGAAGCAGTTAGGTTTAGATTTGTGCTCTGGGTGGAGCACATGGCGAGAAGGCAGCCATGTGGTCTGCAGGCCAGGAAGCTGGTCCTCACGAGGAACCAACCGACTGGCATCTTGATCTTGGACTCCAGCCTCCCATGAGTGTGAGATGAATGCCTGCTGTTTAAACCAGCCAGCTCTGACACGGTTACAGCACCCGTGCTGACAAACACACCCCTCTTCTGATTTCCACCCATTTTCTTCACCAGGCTGCCTTTCACGGAAGGCCAGGGAAATGAACTGCCCCTAGCTGTTCCCATCTCTGTGGTGAGAAGGGCAGTCACTTTACTTGACAGCAAAAGTGGCATTTCCATGAACAATTTCAAACACTGCCCACCCGAGACCCTTCGATAAAGTCCACTGAAAGCACCCGAGGCAGCGGGAGCGGGTCTCACCGTGTGCCTGGAGAAACGACGTGGCCTGCAGACAGCACCGCATCAAAAATGGCGCAGAGGGCCCCACGACTCGCCCGCGTGCAGGAGACGGTGACCCTCCAGGCCAAGGGCACGACTCCTGGGCTCCCTGAGGGTCTGCGCGCCCTGGGACTCAGTCCAGCCCACAGGGCCCTGGAGCTCACAGCTCCAGAGATGTGGTCAGCAGCAGGGACCCAAGTAATGCCGAAGCTCGATGGCACGTCCCTGAGCGGCACGACGTGAAACACTCGACAGCTCCTGTGAAGCGGTCTGCCAAACCCTGCGCCTGACCCAGCGTCTCCCTTGCTCCCTTCAGGCAAAGGCATACCCAGGGGACAGCACGCACAGGTGGACGATGCAGTGAGTGAAGGAGCAGAACATGCAGCCGGGGCCTGGAAAAGCCACCGCGGGGGGTGGGGGGAGTGGGGAGCCCAAAATGAAAAGACACGAAGGGGACATGACCTGCTGTGTCACGCCAGGAACCCGCCTTAGTCTAGGAAGTGGAAGACATTCCTGAGACAACTGGGCAGGTTTGAAAATGGGCAGGATTTAGCTAACGTGAGATAAGTACCCACTCCCAGGTGTGACAATGACATTGCCACTGCGTGGAGACCACGCTGTTCCTAGGACCTGCGTGCTCTGAGTGGCCCAAGGACTGCGGCTGGTTGTCTGCAGACACTTTCAGGTGATTCAACGACCATGAATATGCATTAGGAAAGAGATGAAGCAAGTGTGGTAAAACTGTCACTGGCTTGGGGGAGGGGGGGCTCACTGTAAAATTCTTTCGGCTTTTCTCCACCATTCTTTTCTCCCCCAAATAAAACTTGGGTAAAAAAGTATGTGGAAATCATATGAAATAAAAAAAGAGGAAGGGTAACCCTCCTCTTCCCCTCGCTTCCCAGCCGTACCTGTATCTGTGCCTTGCCCACCACGTGCCCGCCCGTGCCCACGCCTGTGCCCACACCCGTGCTTCCTCGGCACGCACAACGCCTTCGGAACAGGGCCAGGAAAGGCATCCACGAAGACTTCAGTCAGTCTTCGTGAGCAGCCAGCCAGGCCCCACTGAGAGTCAGAAGAGGCAGCAGCTGCCGAGACCGCCACAGGACCCCCGCTAGCAGGGGGCTTCAGGGTCGCCCGACAGCTCTGTTGAGCTCTATTGTTCGCATATATCTTTTAAACATCTGGAAACTACTGTTAATGCACCAAAGTCCAACAAATATTGATATATTTGCAAAAACATCCAATTAACCTCCACTCTCTAAATTCGCCTCTATATAAGTTATCTGAAAAAAACCAATCACCCTAACAATCAGTTTTTAAGAACCATATTTTCTAGTGTGCTTTAGTTCTCATCAATAAAGTTCTGCTTAATTCAATGGACGGTGTGAAAAGGCGCACCCCTTGGCCCTCTCGGCATGTGCTAAGCGTCCCATCGGTGCTGTGTCGTTTTGTCCTCATATAATTCGGTTTCTTACGGAGAAACTTGACAGAGCAGAAAGCACAGCCATGTTATTTTCAAAGGTCTCACTTTTCCAAATGTAATGATAATCAGCTTGTAGACTAAAGAACAGTTCCATTTTTTTGAAGCACAACCAGCTGTGCACCGTTATTGCAACAGTAACAGCAAACATCAGAAGGGTAATAAGAAACTATTCTCAAACCTCAGCATATTTCAATAGTAAGAAAAAGTACATTCTCAACTCCAAGTTCGATTCCGCCATCAACCAAAGTGCCAAGTGAAATAACAATCCCTGCCACTTAATAAAGAGCAGCAGTACAGACCGAAACGAACCTCGCTTTCTAATCGAAAGCCAAAAGCCTAACAGGGAATCCCAACCACAGCCCAGGGCCCTGCCTCATGCCAGCAGGCGGAACCCAGACGGGTCCAGAGAGCAGGGCAGCAGGAAGGGAGGCCTCCCTTGGACGGGGTCTCCTGGGACAAGCCCTTCAGGGAGACCTCCTTTAGTGGGTCCAGACCCTGTGCTACAGACCCTGGCCCAGAATGCCGAAAAGAGGCACGGCATTGGAGCCCAGGCACACACGGGGGGCACACAGGTTCTGGGAGCATCACTTCCGTACGCGGGTCAAATATCCCAAACAGTTCTGGATCTCACACCTTTAAAAAACTTACAAAGGTCACTGTATAATTTCTGGAGCAAAGTCATTGGCAGCTACCAAAGAATTCTACATCACCGACACATACCCCTACGGTTTAACTTGCAGGGCCTACAGGTTAATTCCTAAAAATCTTTCCTACTTGCAATTTATCTTCCCTCCTGTGTAAGCTCCAAGTAGCATAACAGCTTCAGCCACTGTGGTGACATCAGAGGTACCTACACAACTAAAAAGACAACTGAACTGCATGCAGCCTCAAACTCAACCCTCTGCTCTGGACACAGTCTGTTCACTCGCCTACAGGTACTTTGCAGGTACAGGCCCTCATGCTGAAGCCATTAGGATAGCCCCAGTGACCCACACCCGCTCCCCGTACACACACCCTATGCAGTTCCTCCCCCTCAAGTGTGGGCCGGGCCTGGTGATTGGTTCTAACAAACAGAATTGGCAAAAGGGATGAATGTCACTGCCAAGATGAGGTCATGAAGACTGGCGTCTGGCTACCTCTGAGCTGCCCCGTGGAGAGCCCCACGTAGAAGGGTCCCGTGAGCAGGAGGACTGACACCTCATGGGTGAGCCTGGAAGCTGGCCCGGCAGCGGAGCCTTCGCACAGGCCCCGTCGGCAGCCCGGCTGCAGCCCGTGACAGCCTGGGCGGAGGACCTGGACCAGCCGCCTGACCCACAGACACTGGGGGGGGGACAACTCATGTTTTTTTAAGGCACTAAAGTTTGGGCTGATTTGTTGGACAGCAATATATAAATAATGCAACCACCCAGCAGGCTCACACTTTGAAAAATCCAAAAATTAGACTCTAAGGAGCCTAACCAAACCGAACGGCCAGTTCTACAAGTCTTCCCAAAACTTCACAAAGCAAATGACGTCCTAAAAAAAGTTAAGTGCACGTTTAAAGAGTCAGAAGCAGCACTGAGTGAGAAGTGTGCTAACATTTGGCAAATAAAGGGACGACTACTCGGGGACCCCATTTGGTTAAGATTGGGTCCTATGATACGTTAAACTGAAATCCCACGGTGCTCTCTCCTAAGTAACCAAGAGAGGTTGTGGCACAAACGAAACACCGAACTGACCAGTTCAGGCATCTCTCTGGGGAGTCCACACAGCTCAGAGTTTTAGATTTATACCTCAGCCTACTGCCCAACTTCTGGAGAAGTCTGCAAGCCTGATGCCAGTTCCCAGCGTTCCTGCCTTTCATTTGTTCATTCCTGCCTGCGCGCTTGCATCTTGCCGACCTCGTGCCAGGCGTTCTGGGAGCCCTGCATCCTCTCGCACTCCTCCAGCGGCACCTCACTGGGCACACCTGGAACCCGGCCCAGCCAAAGAGCAGCACACGCCACACCCCACCTTTTCACAACCAATTCGGAATTACGGAAAAACACAGGCAAGTTCTAGATGCAAGTCCGAGGTAAAGGTTTCAGAGGAGCAAAGGCCCCATCCCAAGGTCCTTTAGTGTTTTCCCGTCCTGGAGTGGAGAAGGGGCCTGAGTCACTCACCTGACATGCACCCTCACCTGTTCCAACTTTCCTGCACCAGGCCCACACTTCCGGCCCGGACCCCACCCCGCCTAGAACCTCCCCGACACGGAAAACACTTCCAGACTTAGGATGGAGGGTACACCCACGCAACTTTGAGAATGGGGCTTGTCTGGTGACACCAGAGGGGGAGGGGCAGAAGCAGTTCAAGGTGCCAGACACTGACCACAGGACCTAGGGGAGAAAAGAGCAGGGGACAGTTTTCCGGGTCTGGGAGTAGACACAGTGCTGGCCTGGGAGCCAGTGGAGACTAGGAGCCCCCTTGAACCCCCAACCCTGCCTCACATCTGCCTCCAGGTTCCAGCCCGGTGGCATCTGCTAGAGGTAGGAAGGTCTGTGAGGCTGGCCCTGGTGCTCACATTAGGGTGACCAGGGGCCTCGTGGAAGGGAGGATGCACCTGTGGGCCGGGTGACCAGGATTCCTGGCGTCCCAAAGCCTTCATAGTGGTTGGGGAGGAGTCCAGTGGAGTGGGCTGGGGAGATTCCCGGCCCCTCTGGATCCCGCCCCAGGGACCAACTCCTTGGGGGCCTAGCCTGGGTCCCAGCACTCCTCACAGTCCACTCTCGCAGCCTGGGCACTTCTCTGCCCCTTGTTCAGGAGTCCTGGCGTCCCTGAAGGCCTGTCTCCAAGTTCCAGCTCTTACCAGGGTCCTGGCCTTCCCAGCGCCTACCCTTCCTCACGTCCTGCCCCAACACCGCCACCCTCCGAAGGGACCTACACCGGGTCCTGGTCATCCCTGGAGCCCGGCCCATGGAGCGCACGCACCCTGCCTCATGGCACAGTCCCACGGTCCCAGCCCTTCCTAGTGGGTTCACCCCCAAGTCCTGACCTTTCCGTGGGCCCCACGGTCCAGCCTTCCCAGCTGAGCCAGCCCAGGGTCCTGGCCCTCCCTGTTTCCTGACCCGTCCGAGGTCTGACCTTCCTGAGTGACAGGACTCAGGGTCTGACCAGTCTTGGCGTCTCAACCCTCCTTGGTGACCTGTACTAGTTTTGGACCCTACTCGATGACCCTTCCCAGCGCTGGACGCTCCTCAGTGACCTGTCTCAGGGTCCAGCGCTTTCTGGTCCCTGCCTGGTGGGGGGTGCCGGGGTCGAGCCCTGCCCGGTGGCTCGTCCTGGGTTCCGGTACTCCCTGGTCCCTCCTCGGTGACCCACCGCAGGGTCCGGTCCTCCCCGGTGGTCCGTCCGAGGGTCCCGGGTCCCGGAGCCCCACTGAGCCGTGGCGGGGCTCCGCGGGCCGGGGGGACGAGGGGCGCAGGGGCACGGGCCAGGGTTCGGAGCCTGCCGGGCCCGGAGACGGGCCGAGGCCGCGGCCTGAGGAGCGGGCGCCGCGGGCCAGGACGCGCGGGGGGCGGACTCACTGACCTGCCGTCTCGGCTGCGGACGAGCGGGGCGCACGCGGGGGCAGCGCCGGAAGGGGGAGGGGGCGCCGCTCCCTCCGGGTCCCCCCCAAGAGCAGGAGAAAAAACCCGTCCGGAGTTTAAAACAAAGAGGCGGAAATGCCCGAGCGGAGCCGAGCGCCGAGTCGGGGGCGCCGCACTTGGAGCATGCGCGCTGCGGGGCCCGGCTCCCACCCCGCAGCCGGGCGGGGGCGGGGCCTCGCGGGCGGGGGCGGGGCGTAATCGGAGGGCGCAGGCGCATTCGGCGCCGACCCCCGCCAGGGCGTCCGGAGAGAGGAGGGCTCTAGGGGCGGGGCCTGCGACGGGATGTGGTCAGAGAGTGGGTGGAGACAGAAAGGGACAGGGACAGAAGGAGCGTCGGGTCCGGGCTCTGCTGAAGGAGCGGGTTGGGCGCGTGTGACCCGCAAGGGGTCGAGGAGCCAGGCCAGAGAGTGGGCCTTGTGGAGGCAAAGCCGGGAGGGGCGGGGCCGGGGGCGGGGCCTGGAGGCCTGTGGACCCCGGACCCTGCAGGCTGCTCGCGCTGAGCTGTGTGCTCCTGGACGAGGGTATCCTCTGCCACAGGCGGCGTGCTTACATCCTCTCCTTTCTGGGAGCTAGCACCAAGCACCTGCCGTGCCCCAGGGCTAGCGGACAATGGGCAGCAAGGCCGACCCCACAACTCTTCCGAGTGCCCACCTTTGGGCAAGCCCAGCGCTGGAGCTGTCCGCAGTGACCCTGACATCCTGCCGTCGTGGGACCCACAGTGTGTGTGGAGGGAACAATGACAGAGGGGAACCTAAATGTGGTTTCATGCAGGGAACAAGCATGGGGAGGCAGTGACTATCCGGAGTCAGTTACAGTAGATTGGACGGAACGGAAGGGACACAGAGGGAACCACCCTGCAAATATCTGTAACCAAAGAGTGCCATACTTTGATTCTAAAAACTACATTAAAGAAGACCGAAAAAATGGAAAGACATCCGTCTTCATGGATGGTAGACAATGTTGTTGATATTAATATTCCCCAATTTGATCAATAAATTCAACAGAACCGTATTGAAACCCAGTGGGTTTCTCTGCAGAAATTGCCACGCTGATCTTAAAGTTCATATGGACATTCAAGGGACCCAGAATAGCCAAGACAATCTTGATAAAGAAGAACAAAGTTGGAGGACTTCCATTTCCCGATTTTAGAAATTTCTACAAAGCCACAGAAATCAAGATAGTGTGGTACCGGCATATGGACAGACATGGAGATCAATGAATTCGAGTTGAAAGTCTGGAAATAAACTCTCACATTTATGATCAATTGCTTTTGAAGAAAGGTGCTAAGACAATTCAACGGAGAAAGAAGACTTTTCAACAAATAGTGCTGGGAAAACTGAATGTTCACATTTAAAAGAATGAGATTGGACTCTTACCATACGGTCTATATAAAAATTAACTCAAATGGATCAAAGGCCTAAATATAAGAGCTCCAGCTATTAAGCTCTCAGAAGAAAACAGAGGCATAAACATTTTTGACCTGGGATTGGGCAATAGGTACAAGATTTCTTTTTGGGGTGCTGCCAATATTTTGTAATTGATCGTAGTGACGTTTGCACATATTTTTAAATATATTAAAATCTATTGAATTGTACACAGTAAGTGGGTGAATTGTATGACATGAATATTGTAGCTCTATAAAGCTGTCATCTAAAAAAGGCAATTACAAAGAAACTACAAAACATTTGGAACTGATAAAAAATGAAAGTACTACACATTTATCCCCATGAGAAAAATATGAAATTAGATAACTAACTCATAAGATACACACACAGGCATACATAAATATTTTACACTATACAGAAAACATATTTATCTCAAAAGCACATGTGAAAAATTAGATACCCTCTCCCACCATACATATGAAAACTGAAATATTTATTTCATGCAATATACAAAATATTAGATATTCAACTTACAGCACACACACACACATGGATACTCCTCACTTTACACACTCACAGAAGACACCCATTTCCAATATGTAACAGACACATTTGGTACCTATCTCATACCATACACAAAATTTCATGCCACGCAAGAGAAAAATGAGGTAGTAATTTCAACTATATGGAGGAAAAAGTTAGACAACCTCGTACTTTACACAAATAGAAACACGTCACACACGATACTTACTTTCTTCCTCAGAACTCCATGCTAAAAGATTCCCCGTGCCACGGTCGTCCACAAAACATTAGACACCCATCTCAAAATATTTTTAAAGACCAGACCCTTTCGGGAAGCAGTTCTCCACAAATCCCTTGTGTTTCTGTTGCTGCCAGTCCAGGTCCTCAGAGTGAGGTCGTCGGCAGCCATGTTCAGAGTGTTTGTGTGAGAAATTGCGGGGCAGACCGGAGAAGTGGGGACCTGCCCTCTCCCCAGAGAACAACCCCAGGGTAGAGGAAAGGTTTCTCCCTGTAGGGCAAGGCGGGGTGGTCCCCAGCAGTCCTGATTTCAGGGCTGTTCTTTTGCGTGTGCGTGCCCGTGGAGACTGGAGCTGGAGGGAGCAGTTCAAGACACCGCGGAGCCTGCGAGGGACGTGCTCTTTGCCTTGGCCCAGGGCCCATGTGCCCTGCATGTGCCATGCAGGAGGCGGCGGGAGGTGCCTTTGCTAGTTTGCAAGGAGAGCAAAATCGAGAACCTTCCCAGTTTCTGACTTGACACACACACATTTCACAACAGAAACACGCAGAGTAGACACCCTTCACACCTGACACCCTTCGCGCACGACACGCCAGAGAATTAGATGCCCATTCTTTCACATTCAGAGAGAAAAATGAGATGATAATTTCACCAACATATACTCAGAAGCCAGAGACCCATCTCACACCACACCTACAGAAAGCCAGATGGCCGTACACGACACTCCCTGGACAAACGAGGTGCCCATCTTGTGCAGACACGCAGACAAGAAACAGGACAACAGCAGGACACACACAATGCTGGGTCTCCGCCATGCTCCCCCCGTCTCCCTCACTCTCTCTCACAGACGGGACACGACATTGCACCATGCCCACCTCTCTCTCTCCCTCACACATGCACACACACACACGCACACACACGCATGCACACACACGCACACACACGTGGGACAGTCGGCTCTTCCTACTTCTTTGACAGGCTGACTAGGTCCGAGCCGTAGGGAGGGGTTGGGGCTTCGCAGTCCTCAGCAATCTGGGGCCCAGCCCCGTGCGGCCACAGCTCTGGGTATATGTGACATTGGTGCAGGCCTTCCCCCGATGATGACAGTGGCGGCCCCAAGGGCTTCTCTCTGCCAGGGCCCAGTCGCACGAGGCCTCCTGAGCGACACCACTCTCTATGGACGTGGGCTCACATCCCAGTGCGGGTGGTCAGCTGCTGCCAGTGGACGGCTCCCTGGCTGCCCCTGATCGGGTGAGGACAGTCAACCACCCTTCCTGGGGAGCCTTGGATGGCCGACTCCGCACCTCGCCCGGGCTGTGCAGGGCACGTGGGCCTTGAGCAGTGCCAGCACAGTGCAGACGCGGGGACAGGGGTGCCTCTGACACCAGGTCCAAAGGCTCCGGCCCAGGACATGGGGGGCACCCGGTGGAGAACCTGAGGACAGGCCGGGGGTGCCCGGGGGAAGAGAGACAAGCGAACGCCCCTCCTCTGCCTCCTCAAACCAGCAGACACCCGTGTCTCTTCCTCCCGGGGCGGGGAGGCCGCCTGCGCTGTGCCCGGCCCCAGGCTCGGCGCGGGGCACGGCCCTTTCCCGGGAGGAAGCAAGCACAGCCGGCGGCCTCCCTCTTCCTCTTGCGCCATCACGGCTTCTGCCCCCTCCCTCCCCGCCCCGCTGGTTCCTGCTTCCTGCTGGCAGAGTCTAATGACTGGTCTGGATTCCAGGCTCTTAGAAAACTGACCCCAGCCTCCTCCTCCAGGCTGGCCTCCTGTCTGTTCCCGTGACTTGTGAGGATGTCAGGAACTGGGGTTCAGAGGTAGCAAAGGTGACTTTTACACAGTCTTTTCAGGCAATTCGGCTTCTCTGCTGGGCAGTGACTTCGCAGCGCCTTCTCCTGCAGTCACCCACGTGGGCGTGTCAGTCGCAGGGGCCACACAGAGGCCGTGAGGCGGCTTGGCGCACACAAGGCTACGCTGGCCCCGTTTTTGTGGCAGACACATCCATTCCCGCAGCCGGAGTGGGGTCTAACTTCACAACGGGTCCCTTTCCTACTTGGGGGTGCCAATACCGCCCCGTCCCTCGGGGCGGGGACTGACCCCCCGCGCGCCCGGCCACACCTCCGAGGGCGGTCCCCGCCGACGCGCCGTTTCCTAAGCCAGCGGCCTGGGAGCAGCCAGCCGGTGATGGAGGGCCCGGCGGGGGACGGCCCGGGGGCCCCGGTCCTGACCGCGCTGCGGAGCTACCGCGTCTACGCGCGCCGCTGGGTCTTCCTGCTGGTGCTGAGCCTGCTCAGCTTCTCCAACGCCACGGTAGGGGCCCGGCACCTCGAGTTCGGGGCTTCTGGGGCGGGACGGGGCGGGGGAAGAGTGCCTGGGCCGGGCTGGAGCCCCCCACGGAGCCCCGACCCGCCCCCTGCGGTGCCAGGTGCACCCAGGGCGCGTGCCTGCTCCCGGCTGGAGTCTGGGACAGCAGGACCGCAAGGGAGGGGGGACAGGGGGAGTGGGCGACCTCAGCACGTGCGGATCTGGGAGTCCTTCCCCCTGGCTGAGGTGCACGCGAAGAAACGGGGCTTGGTACCCTCGCAGCCACCTGGCTGGACGGTCTGGAAGGCTCCCTCCCCCGAGACAGGACCCGGTGGGAGGAGCCACTGTGGACAGTTGAGAAGGCACCCTCCTGTTGTCCCCCACCCTCTGAGGAACCTGGGGCGGGGTCCTCCCGCTCCAGCCCCACCCCCAGCCCCAGCCCCAGCCCGCAGGTGGAGCAGGGCTGCTCCCTTTGCCTACCTGCGTTTCTCATTATATTCTGAGGGGGCTGCCCAGCTCTGCCCTGCCCTGCCCCTCCATGCTCCCCAGCCGGGGTCCACAGTGCCCCCGCTGCCTACCTTAGAGCTGTCCCCACTGCTGGCGGGGACTCAGCCACGTTCACCATCACAGCCCGGAGACCAGGGGTCAGCCAGTGAGAGCCTGGTCGGCCAGTTATGTGGGCCCAGCCCCCCAAACCTGCTTCTCCCCCAGACTCACCCGAGCCGCCAGCTGCTCTGCCCAGAGATCTGTGCCCCCCTTCCCACAGCCTGTCACTTACAGGTGGGCTCGGTGAGTGGACCTTGCTCCACTCGGCAGCCTCGGAGAGGTCTGGGGAGGGTCTTTCTCTGACCCTTCTGGATTCTTCCGACTGGCGTCATAATCAAGTCGACATGAGACAGATTAGCAAGATACAATAGCCGACTTTAATTACAAACGTGCATGTGGGAAGCCCACGCCCAGGAGGGTCAGACCGAGGGACGGAGGTGTGGACGGCGCCCTGCGCTAGGGCCGGGCAGGGCGCCTGGGCCTCTGGGGGAGGAGGGTCGTCCGTGGGAATAGCGACTGCCCGGGAGCCGGAAGTCCGCCCCACCTCGTCGGGAGGTTATTCCCAGTGACGACCCGCGTTACGGCAAGGCCCCAATTTAAATTCTCCGAGAGGGAGGTAGGGGTTTCTCGTGAGCCCACAGGGTCTCTGTCGCCTTCAGCTCAAAATAACACACACCAGAGTGACAGGGCCTCCGGGTGCCTGTTTGGAACTCCTCCGGGGGCTTACAGCCACCCTTCCCACACCTGGCCCTCACCTGGCCACCTGCTCCTGGCTCAGGCGCCAGTGCTGTCCCCCAGGGCTCCACCGGCCACCACGTGCCTCTTCCTCTGCCTGCGGAGCCTTGAGTGCTGACTCAGGAGCCCAGCGCCTCCGGCTGCAATCTCTGTAATCACGTGACACGGAGCTGGGCAGGCCCCACAGGTCGGGCCAGCTGGTCAGGAAGTGCCGGCCAGACCCCGCCCGGGGACCCCGCCCGAGGACGTCCTCCCTGCATGCCTTTTCCTCCCCGCTCCAGGCGGGTGTGGGTGCCGGCCCTGCTTGGCGCAGGCGGCCCTGACTCGGGAAGGCGTTCTCCTGGGACTCACAGCTGCGGCTCGGCCCCAGGCCCTGGGGTCCAGACGTCCCAGTCCTGGCTTTGGGTACGGTGGTTCGAGGGTGCAGAGCAGGGTCTCCCTCAGCCCCTGCAGCCGCCCCGATGAGTCCGAGCGTGGGTGGGTGTGCCGAGTGGCCTGGAGAGGTTCCCTGGACACCGAGCCACTGCCCTGCACACGCCCCTTTACACACGAGTCACCACGGAGCAAACAATCCCAGCACGAATTGCCACGATCCCTGCCCTGGTCACCACAGTGAGCACTGACCATTACGCTTACCCTCGCCGAGCCCACTTAGCCCCTCAGTCGGGGGGGGGGGGTCTGGATGGCCCCTGAGTGGCCCAGAGCCCCGCGGTCTGGCCAGAGCACCATGCGGTGAGTCTGGGGCAGCTCCAAGAGGGTCCTCACACGTGGGCACGCGTCGTCGCCCCACGCTGCCCTGCGTGCTTTAGACCTGCGTCTGCTCTGCCGGCCACGGTCCCTGGGGAGGGGCAAGGACAGGCGGAGGCTGGCGAGGGGTGGGCTCCACTCAGGTGTGGAAAGCGGGCACCAGGCTGCCTGTCTGCTGGACCCGCTGGCGGAGCAGCTGGCTGCGTGGGGCTCATTCTGAGTCTGGGATGGTGCCCTGCGGAGCCGGCGCTGTGGCGAACACGCTGCCACGTGAGGGCTTGCGGTCAGGACTGAGGCAGGGAGCCTGGGCCTCTGACCTCCGCTGTGGAGGCTGTGGCCTGGGGCAGGGGCCTGCAGTCCTGGGCGCGTCACACCAGGAGCGATCCTGACCGCGGCCCGGGGACACCCCGGGTTTGGTCCTGCCGGGCCCACCTCCTGCCTCCCTCCAGAGTAAGCCTGGGTGAGCCCCTCCCCCTTCGGGGCCCAGCTGTTTCTCACTTCCTCCAGGAAGCCTTCCCTCCGACCCGCCACTCACAGCGTTTGCTGGAGGAGGTCTGGGAGCTGAGTCCCAGCACGCGACGGCGCCTGCAGCTGGAGACGGCTCCCGCTTCCGGGGATTCGTGTCCCACCACCTGGGTCTCCTGCAGGGGTCGGGCTGGCCCCGGGCAGGGCTGGCATGTAGTCTGGGCGTTTCCACCTGGGACTCGATCACTGAGCCTGCGGTGGCTTTGGGCCTCTTCTGCCTCTCAAAGCACCCCCTCTGATGCAGGACAGGGTGAACCCCCCGAGCGGGACGCAGGTCCTGCGCCGAGAGAGTTGGTGAGGGTTTGTTAGAGGAGGAATCACGGCCGGGGACAGAGAGGGACCGAGCCTCGCAAGGGTCCAGCCGAAACCGGTTTTCCTCGCCAGGGGTGGCGTGCAGCGTTGCAGCCACAGGGAATGAGGTGCTGGGGTGCTCCGCAGGCGTCCTCCCGTTGTCCCCGTGGTCTGGCCGTGTGTCGACCGGCCAGGTCCCCGCGTCGGGCAGCGTGGAGCGGGCTCCGAAAACAGCTCGGTTTAATATTTAGTTTTCACGCTTCTTCCCTACGTCCCTTCCACTGTCCCCTCGTGGCTCTCAGCCAATTGTCCTGTTGCCCGTGTCCACCTAGGCGTCCACCACAGACACTATGTCCGCAACGCCCCTCTGCCTGGCCCGCCACGTGGCTGGAAGCCGGGGCCACCAGCCCACTCACTCAGTGACCACCTTCCCCGCCAGTGCCACCTCACGCCACCCGCCACCCAGCACACGGCACGGAGGTCCCCCATCTCCGAGGCGCAGCCTGGCCAGGCTGCGGGCCCCTGTCGGCCCCAGGACCGTGCTTGCGAGGAGGAGGCCGGTCCACGGCCCGGCAGGCCTCTGACCCCGGCCCGGCAGCATCCGTCAGGGGTGTCGGGCGAAGGCCCTGCCCCCGCGGGACCGCCGGGCACTTTCTCCTTCTTACACCAGCTGGCTGAGGCCAAGACGGCAGTGGCGGCCGGGCCTGCCGTCCCCGTCCTGGGCTGACGCCAGGTGTGTCCCTCAGCTGTGGCTCAGCTTCGCGCCCGTGGCCGACATGATCGCCCAGCACTTCCTCCTCTCCACGGAGCAGATCAACTGGCTCTCGCTGATCTACCTCGTGGTGTCCATCCCGTCCGGCGTGGTGGCCATCTGGGTTCTGGACTCCGTCGGGCTCCACTGGGCGGTGAGCCAGAACCCACACCGGGCCGGCGCTGGGGCGGGTCAGGGGTCCCGAGCCTGGGCTCCAGAGCTGTCGCCTCCTTCGCAGATGGGGGGCAGTGCCCAGGCAGAGCCACGGGGCCGGCGGGGGGAGGGGCAGAGCTGGGGGGCGTCCGGGCTGGCCAGCAGCGCTCCTGACCTCGTCCCGCAGACCGTCCTGTGTGCGTGGCTGAACTTCACCGGGAGCGTGCTCCGTGCCCTGCCTTGCATGATCGATGGCCTCCAGGACCCATTTGCCTTCCTCATGGGTGGGCAGAGCCTCTGTGCCCTGGCCCAGTCCCTGGTCATCTTCTCTCCGGCCAAGCTGGCTGCCCTGTGGTTTCCTGAGCACCAGCGAGCCACGGCCAACATGATCGGCACCATGTGTGAGCTGCGGGGGGTGGGCCGGCGGGCTCCCCGCTCAGGCACCTGGGCATCCCAGCTCTCGGAGGGCGGAGGGCTCCACCTGTGGGCCGGGGAGCAGGGCCGGCCATGGCCGAGCTGATGTGTGTCTGTCCACCCATCCAGCAAACCCCCTGGGCATCCTGGCGGCCAACATGGTGTCACCTACCCTGGTGAAGAAAGAGGATGACATCATCTTGATGGTGAGGGGACTCGTGGGGCACACCCACACACGTGTGTTTGCATGCACTGTGTGCACATGCGTGTGCACGTGTGTTGGTGTGCACTGTGCATGCACATGTGTGTTTGGGGTTTTGCAGGGTGTGTGCATGCGTGTAGCACGTGTGTTCACATGTGGTGTGTGTGTGCACATGCGTACATACATGGTGGGCTCAGCCATGCATGAGTGTGTCACACCTATCTGTGTGAGTGTGGCCACGTGGGTGAGTGCACTGGGTGCACACAGGGTTTCTCCGAGTGTGCAAGTACCAGGCACCTCCTCAGAGCTGGGTTCTGGGGACCAGGATGGCAGGCGGCTTCCTTGGTGGGCGGGGCCTCTGGGGAGACGGGAGGCTGGCTGCAGTGGGAGGGCATCTGGGGAGGGCCGTGGAGGGTGACGTGGGACAAGCAGAGGAAGGTCCCGAGGTGGGGGCAGGGTTGAGAGGTGGGGCTGCAGCCAGGGACCCCTGTGTCAGCCGGGCAAGGGGAGGGTGGAGGGAAGGGTCCGCCCGGGCGGCGGGTGGTTGGCGTCCGCGTGAGGAAAAGCCTGGGGGTGTCTACGAGGGAGAGCCATTCGATCTGGTCCAGAACCGCCCTGGGGGCCCAGGTGCTGCCGGCATGTCCAGCAGGGATCCGGGGCCTGCTCAGGGAGGCAGGGGGCAGGCTCGGGCACAGGGCTTGTGGCGCGGTGGGGCCCCGGGGGCTTGCAGCGGTGCCAGGGGTGCCCATCGGGGTCACTCATGGAGGTGGAGGGGGGCGTCCAGTGGCAGGTGGACGGGTGAGTCTGGAGCTGTGGCGGAGGGTCGGGCCAAGACCGTCACTGTGGAGTCATCCCGGGGCGATATTTTGAAAGCCCGGGTTCCAGACGAAGCAGAGCAGCCGGGCCTGGCACGGCCCAGGCTCACCCATGTCCCCCTGGGGATGGCGGGTGGGGGTGGCCAGCAAAGGGGGCAGCGTGATGGCTGGCACCCGAGCAGCAAGCATGAGGGGCCCGTGCGTGTGCATGTGTTGCGAGGGCCTGCGTGTGCACGCACACACACGCGTGCACACCCACGCGTGCACACCCACACGCGTGCACACGCGCGCGCACACACATGCGTGCGCACTCACACGCGTGCACGCCCTCTCCGCAGATGAGCACGTACATCATCCCCGCCGGCCTTGCCTGCCTGCTGGCCAGCACGTGCCTCTGGGAGAGCGTGCCCCCCACCCCGCCCTCGGCTGGGGCCGCCCACTCCACCTCGGAGCCGTTCCTGGCCGGGCTGAAGCTGGTAGGTCATGCGGGCCCCGGGCCGGGAGGGCGGGAGGGCTGGGCCGGGCGCTGGGCGGCCTCTGGCACCGGCCGCGGGCCCCCGCTGAGCAGGCCCCCCCCCCGCAGCTCGCCAGGAACAAGGCCTACGTGGTCCTGGCCGTGTGCTTCGGGGGCGGCATCGGCATCTTTTCCAGCTTCTCCGCGCTCCTGGAGCAGGTCCTCTGTGTGAACGGCTACTCCAACGTGAGTGCGGGCCCCGCCCGGCCGAGCAAGGACGGGGCCCGGGGCCCTGTCACCCCGCAGGCTGCAGGGTGGCCCAGAGCACCCCAAGTCCTGGGTTTCCACGCCTGGGGAGGGGGGCCTCCTGTTACGTACGCGGTCGCGATGCCGCGTGTGACGGGTGTCAGAGGCCAAACGCGGTCTGCAGGCCGCGCGGGGGCCGCACGCGCAGGGGACGCTGGGGCTTCGTGAGGGGCTCCCCACGGTCTCTCCCAGCTGCACGCAGGACGGCCCTGTCCTGCAGTGTCCGGGGAAGGGTCGTCCTCTGACATTTGGAGGCGCAGAGGGCGCCTGGCTCTGCCCTCTGCTGTGTGGCATCAGCCCAGGGGTGGGGTTTGGGCCTGGCGTGTCCTTCAGGGGCACGAGGCCCTGAGGGGCCCTTCCCTTTAGCAACTGATGATTTCCTGGGGCTGGTGACACAGGGGCGAGCAGCTCCAGGGGGTGTAGGCCACCCCTAGCCCTGCGACAGCCCGCGGTGCAGGGTGGTCCTGTCTGAGGCTCAGCGCCCGTGACTGCGCTCCCTGGTGGCGGCGTGCCTCCAACACCGCCCCGGGTCCCCGGGGCACCCCATGACCCCGCGCCCTCGCCTCCTCTGCAGGAATTTGCGGGCTTCTGTGGGGCTCTGTTCATCGTGTTTGGGGTCCTGGGGGCGCTGGCGCTCGGCCTGTATGTGGACCGGACGAAGCATTTCACGGAAGCCGTCAAGATCGGCTTCTGTCTGACCTCTGTGGCCTGCGTGGCCTTCGCCCTGGTGAGTCCCCTGGAGCCGAGACCTTGCTGCAGGGCTGGGCCCGGGTGCCCGGGGCGGGCGCAGCTGGGAGGCTGGGCCCGGGTGCCCCGGCGGGCGCAGCCGGCAGCCCCGCGGCGCGGACACAGGCCCTCCAGGCCCCGTCGCTGGGGCGGACCCGGGCTCCGCGGGCCTGGTGGCACGAGGGCGGGGCTGTGGGCTGCCTGACGCCGTCCCCTGCACTCGGCGCCCAGGTGTCCCAGCTGCGGGGACAGACCGTCGCACTGGCTGCCATCTGCTCACTGCTCGGCTTCTTCGGCTTCTCGGTGGCTCCCGTTGCCACGGAGCTGATGGTCGAGTGCACCTTCCCGGTGGGCGAGGGCGCGGCCGCGGGCCTGGTCTTTGTACTGGGGTGAGTGTCCAGCCCCGCCCCTGCCCGCCCCAGGCCGCACTGGTGACCCGCTGCCCGGGCCAGGGCCCACGGCCTCTGGCTCCTGCCTTGTGCGGCCTGGGCAGTGCTGACCAGAGGCCTGGGGCTGACAAGCGCCCCGTGTGGCCCGCCGCGGCCGGGCGGGGCTGAGCACCTGCGCTGTCCAGGCAGGCCCAGGGCGCACTCATCATGGTGCTGCTGACCGCCCTGGCTGTGCGTCGTGCCGAGCCGTCCTTCTCCGCCTGTCGGGATGGCCAGGGCCCGCTGGACTGGAAGGGTGAGTGCCCAGCCCCCCGAGCCCTGAGGCCCAGGTGAGGGGCGCCCGGGGAGCCTCCCCTCCGTGGGCCCTTGTCAGTCTCCTCGGTGGGCAGGGCGGGCTGGGGTCAGAGGGCAACAGGCAGGATCCCGAGCTCCACATTGGAACGAGGTCAGGAAAAGAAAGGGGGAGAGAGGCGGAGAGGGAAGGGGAGCGGGAGGTGGCCACCGGCCACCACGTCAGCTGCAGGGGGCCTGAGCTACGGACACGTCCTCAGGGCCGGGCGGGGCCTGGGACGAGGTGGGTTCCAGGGCCCCCTGAGTCATCTTGGGGGGTCAGCTGGGGCTCTGCTGGCTCCACGCCACGCCGGGCCCCAGGAGGGCGAGCCTTGGCAGAGCTGGCCGCGTCTCCCCAGTGCCCATGCTGCTGATGGCCGGCCTGAGCACCGTCTTCAGCTGCTGCCTGGTGCTCTGCTTCCACACGCCCTACCGGCGCCTGCAGGCCGAGGCCCGCGCCGGCCGCTCCATCCAGGACCCGTGCCCGGCGGCGGACCGTGCGCCCCTCCTGGCAGATCGTCCCTGAGGCCCCACCCGCCCCCGCGGCCCCGCCACGCTGCCGGAAGCTTGGGGGGCAGCCGCCTCCTCCAGCCACTCCTGGACCTGCGGGGGTGGCGCAGGGGCCCTGCCCACGGCCGGAGGCTGAGGGAGTGGGGGTGCGAGGAGGGGCGGGCTCTGGCCACCTTGCTGTGCCCGTGGCTGGTGTCCCACAGACGCCACAGGCCCAGCACACCCAGGGCACGGCGGGATGGCCCAGGGCACTCCCGGTGGCCATGGCTGCTGTGTGCACGAGCTGCCACTGACCGGGCAGGGTGGTCCGGCGTCCGGGCCAGACTGCGAGTGGCTGGTGCAGGGGCAGTGCGCGGGGGCTGGCCAGGCGTGAGGGGCCGGGGCTGATGGGGAGCGGGATGGGCGGGGAGTCCCGAGGGCCCCAGCATGTGTGGGCCGGGAGTGGACAGGTGTTTGCAGGGCCTTCCTTGGGGGGGCCCATCCCAGAGCCTCTCCCAGCCTCTGGTCACGGGCAAGCTCACCCCCCGCCCCGGTGCTAGGACCGTGTGGGGAGCCCCCTCCCCCACAGACACTCGCAGGCAGGTTGTGGGATCAGGTTTATTGAGGCGCCCTCAGTCCTTCTCCTCCCCGTGGGTGAGCACGTAGCTCAGCGCCTTGTAGTCCAGGTTGCCTGCGGCATCGATGGTGGCAAACTGCAGCATCTGGTCGACCTGCGAGCACCGTTTGCTGGGGGTCAGGCCCAGGCACCGCGGGAAGAGCGGGAGCACCCCCGAGGGCTGCAGCCCGAGGGCGAATTACAGCACTGAAGTCCAACTCGCTTCAGTTTTGTGTCTGCGCTTGGGGACGCCAGGGGCAAGGGACTCTGCAGAGGGAGGGGCTGGGCCACTCGGCTCCTACCCACAGCTTCTGGGGGGCTGGGGCGCACCCCCCGCGGAGCCCTGGAGTTCTGAGGGCTTGGGTTTCGCAGAGGGCCCTGGGGGAGGTGTGGGGGGACCGGGGGGCCAAACCTCTTCAGCCGTCATCTTGTCGGCCTGGGACATCAGCAGCCGCTTGATGCTGAGGACACACAGGGAGGAGCTGGGTTAGGCTGCCGGACGGAGGCCCCTGGTGGCCTGTGACCCAGGCCGGTTCACACTGAGGCTCCTCCATGGGGTAGGGACGCCCGGAGGGTGGGCTCACTCAGTCTCGGGCACCAGGAGCCTCCCCTGTCCCCTCCCCCGTGGGCGGAGACTGAGGGGCACCAGAGCCAAGCCCCCGGCATGTGCCCGTTCCCAGTCCCGGGCCCAGGCCGCCCGCCGCCCCAGCGAGGGCCTGAGTGAGCAGGCCGGGCTCTGCCCTTAGCCGCCCTGAGAGACTCAGGGTCTCGGGGAAGCTGGGGGGCGGTGGGCTAGCGTCCCTGCAGAGGGGGCAGGCGCCTGTGCCCGCACTCACTAGTCCTTGTTGATGCTGCCTTTGCCATCGGGGTCCAGCATCTTGAAGGCGTTTAGGATGGTCTCCTCGGTGTCCGTGCCTGTGCACAGAGGCCGTGAGCACCGGGGCCGGCGGTTCCTGCCGGGCCCATCGTGGGCCCCAGAGCGGGGCGCGCACGGGCAGTGGGGACAGACAGGAGGTGGGGCTGGGGCTCGGTGCCAAGCTCACATGCGGGGGGGTGGTGTGTGAGATGTGTGGGGCCACAGATGTGGGGCCGAAGGCTTTTCGAGAGATCTGGAGTCTACGGCCCCGCCACCCCGAACGCGCCCGATCCCGGCTGATCTCGGGAGCTAAGCAGGGAGGGGCCTGGTTAGCACTTGGATGGGAGACCGCCTGGGAATACCGGGTGCTGTAGGCGTTAAAAAATAAAAATAAAAAAATAAGGGATCGTAAGCTGACAAGGACCTTGCAACCTACGAGGTCAACCAAGGTTGCCTCGCCTAAAAAAAACGAAAGATCTGGACTTTGGCGGGAAACGCCCGGATGCGTAAGCGCCGGCCGCGGCTGCGGGCTCACCGCTCAGCTTCTCCCCGAACATGTTCAGGAACATGGTGAAGTTGATGGGCCCCGAGGCCTCCTTGAGCATGGCGTCCAGCTCATCGTCCTTGACGTTGATTTTGCCTGTTGCCAACACGGGGTCACTGGGCAGGGCCCCCCATGCTGCCTCCTCCTTGATGCATTCGCCGTCCCACCAGCCGCTGCCCACCCCATCATTCTCCATGTGACCCCGGAACAAGGCCGGGGACGGGAGGGAGGGAGGTGAGCAAACGGGGGGATGCCTGGCCCAGGTGCAGTGGGGCGCAGGTTGTGTGCGTCACAGGACCCCAAACCCTGAGCGCTGGGAGGTGGGCCGCTGAGGACACGGAAGATCGGTGATCTGCTTACCGGGGTGTGAGGGGGGCCCAGGCCCCCAGCTTCAGGGACAGGACAGCCACAGGTTGGGACAAGCATGTCCCCAGATGGGAGTCGGGGGAGGGCAGGGGCCGGGCTGCAGTGGGCTGGGGGCAGGACCTGCCTCAGGCTCGCACTGTGTCCCTCCCGGGGCCCAGGGCCAGCCTCCCCTCCTGTGCTTGGGCCCTGCCACCCACTCTGGGGCGGACTTTGCCAGCCCTGACCGACGCCAAGGGGGGCTGCTGCCTGTGGGACTGAGGGCGGTGGCTGTGCTGAGCCTCCCCCCCACCCCCACCCCAGCACCGACCCAGGGAGGCGTAGGTGTCCTTCAGGTCCTCCTTGTCGATGAAGCCGTCGCGGTTCTGGTCCATCAGCGTGAAGGCCTGCAACGAGCCCCGGGTCACGGCCTGGCCGAGCCGCCTGAGGATGGCGGCCCCTCTCACTGGCTCAGGAGTGAGGCACTCGCGGGGGCCCCGGGCTCCCTGCGTGCGATTCCCAGAGTGCCCCCGGGAGGAGACTCTGGGTGGCGGGTGTCTCACCTCCTTAAACTCCTGGATCTGGGTCTGCTCGAAGTTGGAAAAGACATTGGACGAGGCCCTCTGGGCCCGGAGGGCGCCCCCCTCTTTCTTCTTGGTCTTCCTGCTGGCCTGGGGCGAGAATGCCAAGGCTGAGGGTCCCGCAGACCAGCTGGGGGTCTCCCGGAGGACACCCAGGTGTTTTGGGAGACTGAATATAGAAGATGGGTGGACTGTGGCACTTGGATCTGGGTCACCAGCTGGGGCGGCTGCCGGTGAGGGAGCCAAGGACGCCCCAACCACACGGCGCACGGTCCATCTTGAACTTCACCCTGCTGGGTCTGCCGTCCAGTCGGGAGCCAGCGGGGCCTCCGTGTGTCCAAAGAGCAAATGGACTGTGCAGATGGCCAGCAGGCGGGGGGCTTACCCTGGGATTCCTGCCAGGGTGAAGGCCAGGACCCTCTGTCCCCCAGCCCCATCCTGTCCCCAGGGCAGCTACGGAGCCTGGGTCTCTCCCATCCCCAGCCCCCACGACACACGTGCACACACTCATCAGTCACACACGTGAGGGCATACGTGCACGCACACACACGGCCCACCTCAGCTGGCTGCCCGCTGCACACTCACCATGCTGGGTCTGACTGACTGGACGGCCTGTGCCCTCCGCCCCCGTCCAGGTTGCCGTCTTAAGCTCCTGCCCAGTCCCCCAGGACAGCTCGGACTCTGCCTGCCATTCCCTACAAGGACAGGCCCAGGGCACCCAGGGGACCGGACAACTGCACAGTGAGTTTTGATGGTCAGCAGTGACTCAGATGGCCCCATCCTGCCCCGCCTAGCTTGGCCTGCAGCTTTCTGGGTACCTCGGCCTGCCCCCACCCAGGAGCCCTGTTCTCCTGGATTCCGTACGTCTCCAGGGCCACCTGCATGTGGCATGAAGGCCTGGGGGCCAGCAGGAGCCAGAAGGCATCTTTTTCAGGTTTGCACAAAGTTGCTGTAAGTGGCCCTGGTAGCCAGTCCCCAGGTGTCCCCTAAGTATGTTCTGTGCCCTCACCTCCCTGTCCTGATGCAGAGAAGTCCCAGGACCCCCAACCTTGGAGCTGGGGCCACCCTTCCCACCTCACGTTCGCAGGGCGGGGAGCCCCTTGTCTGGCACGCAGGAGGGCACGGAGGGCCACTCAGATGGCCTGGGCTGGGGCCGGCACCCAACCTGCTCTTCCTGCCACACCCGCCGTGCCCCATAGGCAGTGTCTGGCCCAGGAGCTTGTTAGCCAGAAGTCACTACACTGTCAGGGGCCAGATGCCCGGATCCCAGGTGGGAGGCAGCGGCTGCAGCCCTCAGTGTGCAGGGAGGGGGCTGCGGAGAGCCCGTGCAGCTGCGATGGTGGGCGGAGTGCCTGGGGGCACTTGTGAGTGCTGCCCAGCAGGGGTCCTGACCCCAGGGGCACACACCCCAGTCGCAGGGCTCCCCGAGGTGCTGTCACATGTCATCACAGGACCCACTCACCCTTTGCCAACACCACGTGAGTGTGGGACAACAGGATCCCTGAGCAACCTGGGAGGTGTGGTCCACCTGGAGGTTCTGGGGCTCCTGTGGGCTCTGCCTAGAGGTCCCCAGAAGGGGGAACACGTGACTGACGTGGGAGGCCTGAGCCTGGCTGCTCGTCACACAGGGACCCCAATGCTCCCAGACGGGCCAGGTCCGGTTGACACCTGGAGGGACCCTGACTGGGCTGCAGAAGTGGGGGTGTCACACGGAGATGGGATGACATGGCGGGGATCTGTGCTCAGAAGGCCCTGACAAGGGGTTAGGCCGGAAGGGCCAGCAGAGCCCCTGGGGAGGGTTCCTGGGGCCAGCCAGGGTCTGAGCGCAGCACTAAAGATAGCCTTGGAGCCAGCTCCTGGGGATACTGGGATGCAGCAGTGACAGCTGCCCTGACAGGTGCAGCCGTGAGCCCGCAGCCCGGGTGTCCTGAGCCAGGTGGAACCCCACCCCCAGACCCCCAGATGGTCCTGGGCCAAGGTGAGAGTGTCCTGGCTTCAGGGGTCTTCCCTGGGCAGGGGTGTGTGTGTGCACACACACTGGTGACTGTCCTCCATGGGTCACTACTCCCGCCCAGTGGAAGCTACTGGTGTGTAGTCCACCCCCCCCCCCCCCCCCCCCGCCGCTAGCATTCCAGCCCCACCTGTGGCCCCAGAGACACTTATTTTTGATTCTGGAAGCAAGAGTTGCTGAGGAGTCTGGTTTATTTTAAAATCCAGGGTTGAGTAAAGACATTTGTCACCTGACGTCTGCCCAACTGCTCAAAGGCGCGAACATGTGCGCATGCGCAGCGGCCCTCTGCACCGCCTCGCAGCTGGTGGGCCCAGTTTACTCCGCACTTTGTGGGGTCTGTGGGCGCTTCCATCCTCCTCCAGGGGCAACGAGGGTACTGGGGGGCCTTTCCCCCAGCGCGGGCCCTCCCAGACACCCCGTGCAGATTTACCGGGCCCTCTGCGAGCCCCTCCTCTGTTCTCATTAGGTTCAGTTCAGTTCCCTTGGGAAACAGGTGGGTCTGACGAAGGGTAAAGAGGAGTGGGCTCCCCCGGTGGAGCGGGCAGCCAGGGAGTCCCGAGTCCTCGTCCTCGGAAGCGTCTGTCTAAAGCAGCACAGGGTCCAGGGTGTGGGCAGCGGTCCCGCGCCCCTGCCCAGTTGCCATGGGAACCATGGGTCAGCACAGCGGGCACAGTGGGGAGCCTGTCTGGCCACCACTGCCCCACCTCTGGGCAGGCCCACGGCACACCTGGCCTGGCCTGGCGGTGTACTACTGACCACAGAGTTGGGGGAGAGAGGTGGGACGGCCTTGGTGAGAGGGAGACCCCCGCGGGCGTGACCCCTCCCTTCCTTCCCGCCCTCACAGGAGCTGGGGACAACAGAGGAGGGCAGCAGTTCTGAGAGTCAGTGGCCCCGAGGCCCAGGTTGCGGTGGACCTTGGAGGTGGGGACTGCAGGTCCGGAGTGCAGGGGTCAGGGGTCAGGGAGACCCAGAAGCTGGCTCTGCTGGGTGCGGGTCTTCCCAGGAGGTCCGCCTGTCATCCGCGGCCTGCCCGGCTCCTGGGGTGCCCTCCGCGTGGCAGGAGGGGGCCGGGACTGGGGCTGGGGGTGGCCCGAGAGCGCGCCCAAGGCCGTGCGGTTCAGGAAGTGGCTCTGAGGCCACCGTGACGGGCCGAGCCTGCCGGACTCGGGGGGAAAGGCTCCCCACGCCCTCCACCGGGCAAGGCCTTGGGGAAGGGGGACCGCAGCCGGGGCCCACTCAGCCCCCGGCCCTGGATTCCCTGCCCGAAGCCCCAGCCTCCTCCCCGGCCCGAGCCCCTTCCCGGGCCGCCCTCGGGGCCGGGTCGCTCGGTCGCGGGTAGGCGGGACGGACAGCCGCGGGCGGGACAGGACGCACCGCTCTGCGCACTGTTCGCTCCACCTGAGTTTCAGGTGTTCGCACCGACGCCGCGCGGGGCTCAGGTGCGCGCGCCCCAGCCCGGGAGCGCGGCGGCGGCGGCGGCGGCGGCGGCGGGGCCACGGCGCACGCGCAGTCGACCCCGCGCCCGCGACGTCACGCGCGCCCCCCACCCCGAGCGGCCGCGGCGCATGCGCGCGCCCGGCCGCGGCCCCGCGACTCCCCGTGTGGCGGTTGCTCTTCCGGTGCGAAGGTCACGGACAAGATGGTGCCGCCGGTGCAGGTCTCTCCGCTCATCAAGGTGAACCAGGCTCCGCGCGGCCCCGCGCGCATGCGGCTCCCCGGAGCCCGGGACCCCCGCCCCGAACCCGCTCGCAGCCCCGCGGGCGTGACCCCTCCGCGCTCCCCCGGCGCCCCGCGCCCCCGGCCCCGCCCACTGCACCCCTGCGCCCCGCGCCGGTGGGCCGCCCCCGCCGCCGCTGACCTCCCTTTTCCCGCAGCTCGGCCGCTATTCCGCCCTGTTCCTCGGCATGGCCTACGGGGCCAAGCGCTACAGTGAGTGACGGCGGGCGACAGCGGGGCGGGGGCTGCTCGTCACCCGGCCTGGGACTGCGCGGAGCGCACGGGTGACAGAGGGGCGGGGGCCCTGGGGGTCAGCTCGGGCAGGAACTGGTGCGAGGGGTGTGGGAGGAGGGCTGCGGTCCAAACCAGGTAGCCCCGTGTCGCATGTCGTGGACGGCGGCGGGCCCCGGGGGGCTGGGGGGACCCTGTAACTGCTCTCCGGGTTGGGCTGTGCTGAGGGCTGGAGGTCAGGCCTTGACCTGCATCGAGGTAAAGGAGAATTGAAAGCAGGTGTATCTGGGGGCCACGGTGCACCCGAAGGCACTGTGCGTGGCGCCGCGTCTCTGTGAAGGCGTTCGTGGGAAGCACCTCCCTTCCCGCTTTCCTCAAACAGGCTACCTGAAGCCGCGGGCCGAAGAGGAGAGGAGGATAGCCGCGGAGGAGAAGAAGAAGCAGGATGAACTGAAACGGATCGAGAGGGAATTAGCAGAAGGTACTGGGCGTTGGGTTTTCAGAGACGGGCATCCCCAAAAAGGCCCACAGGGGAGGGCAGGGGCTGCCCCTTCTACCCCACTGGCCCAGTGGGTCGTCCTGAAGTGGGAGGGGACAGTCATGGGTGTTGTGGGAGACATGGTGACACCCACAAGCCTTGGAGGTTAACTGTCTGGAGGTGCGGACTGGACAGGCCTCTCTCAGGCCACAGGACCAGAACCAGACACTCGTCTCTCTGACTGCTGTGGCCGTTCTGGTCAGAACGTGCGTGGATAAGGATGAACGAGGACGAGCATTTAGGCTGGGTGGTGCTGGTTCCGTTGGAACCAGATACGGACCATTGAACACTGAAAATCTGAAGTGGTCCTTTGGGTTTGCCCGAGCGTGTCATAACACCCGCGTCTCCCTTCTCACCCTTCAGCCCGCGATGACAGCATACTGAAGTGACCCTGCCTCCCTCCGCAGCAGTGTGGACAAATAAAGCTTTCTGTGTCATGTGACACTCCGGTTCTCCTTTTTGCCCTCACTTCACGTGGGATGGGGGAGGGGGATGGAGGAAAGCACGTTAACTCTGTCACCTGATACACCTGATCTCTGGGGCATCCCTGTGGGGGGCCCCTGAGGGTGCAGTCTGCGATGGAGACGCTGCTGGCATCGTGGGTGCTGCTTCATCTTCAGTCCTGAGCCCTGGGCCAGACCCTTGGACGGGCATGGGCAGGCAGTGCAGATGTTTGGGGGTGTCCTTACAGTTGAGACCTGGATCTCCAGCCGCCCACCTTCATAAATCCTCCCTTTGCCCCTAGGGAGGGGATGTGGCCTAAGCTGTTCAGGGGGCTTGGGCCCCTGTCCCTGAGTGGACAGCGGCTTCCAGCCTTTGCTTACCAAAGCCCTTCCAACCCCTGAGGCCTGG